>JAQGAS010001669.1:0-16509 GCA_034686365.1 Pachymerium ferrugineum
ATTTCGGTCTGAAGTCTGCAACTAATAATCACTCATATTAGTATGAAATATAGTAATTGAAAATTGTAATTCCTACCCGCTACACGAAAACATGTTGTAGAAGATAAAATTTGTGTTTGAATGACACCAACCAACTCTCTCCTCACTCGACTGGGAATGTAGGGCAAAGGAAGTGGGGGACACACATTCTTTTTCTAACAGATGTTTGATGACGTCAGCAAACGCTAGAGGGCTGACATTCTTTTAAGAAACGTATAGAAACAACTTTTCATTTCGTTTTCTTAAAAGAGAGTTGACTATTAATTTGTACCGTACATTTATCAACCCAGAGATTCGCTGACTTCAGCTAATGTACAAAAAGAAAAAAAATTTCATTAATAATCGGGAAATATCATGAATGGCTCATAGATATGACTTAAGTAAAAATAATTTTTAACTTTAGGTCGAAAATTGTTTAGTAATTGGATGGGATTTTCCGTGACATGATAGCTGCTAGCGGTCAGAACCTGAGTACATAAGTATAGTAAACAAGAGGACAATAGACACTGTGCAATTAAACAAATTGTGAATATTTTATGCTTTACTTTTCATTATCTTACAGTGTAAGAATTTCTATCGAGTGTGTAATATTACGCAGAGTACAATTAGAATGTGATTTCATATTTAATATAAAGAGTATCGTTATCTAAGTAAGCTGGTACCAATAAATCCGACAATGGCATGAATTCTTCACATCCGATTGGAGTGTTCCTGGTGCCGGTTGTAGGTCTATAGTCGTACACACTAAACTCCTTCACTTCATCGAATCCGTTGATGAGGCCAGGGTTATACACTTTTTCACCTTGGTATACTAGCGCAATTTTTACATCAAATGTAGCTGGCCAATACAAAAGATCATCCCAAGGGCCTGGCACGATTTGTAGATACACTGATAAGTGGGTATCTGCCGCATCCCTTGTTCCATTTGGGTACAGTCGACCTCGCATCTTGTAACCAAAAGGATAAGAGAAAAACTCGTTACTGCACACTTTAAAGTTTGGTAGACAATCTTTTTGGAGCTGTGTGAAGTTTTCCAATTTCCATATATGAGTGGCAATGAGTGAATTTGTGTGATCACAATTTTCATTTCGATAATACGATGTAATTTTGTGATCTTTAGAAGTTTTCTGCGAATCTGGAATTATATACAAAAACTGTAGCAGTTTGACTAAAGGAAGGACCAAATATTCAAGATCATTGATCATGTGCTTCCTCTCACTAACGACCATAGAGTAAAATAATTAACTCACCTTTCTTTCGTACTTCTTCCAATTTGTCAATCCGATCTTTAATTTCCTGCTTATCCTTTCCATAGGCTAGTTTGATTGGTTCTGCGAGCCAAAATGTCTTTTAGACCGTGTAAAGTTCAATTTTCTGACTGGATGTTTTTACCTAAGTGTGCTTGCAGCGCGGTCGTAGTTTTTTTCATCACTTCCATTTCGGCCTTACAGGTAGTCATTTCTTCTTCCACTACACAATTAAAATTATAATCTTTTTTTTTATCTTTAGCGATAATAATTTTGACAACCTTTTTCTATTTTACAAATCCAAGTTTCAAAATCTTTGCTAATTTTTGTCAAAGCATCTTTCTTTTCTTCTTCTGTACTTCGAATTTTGTTAACTTCGCTTTGTAATTGGCAAGTTTGTACTACTAAAGCTGCGGTGGTGTTGGATTCCGTTTGCTAGTTTTACATATGTCAATTTGGGTTAGAAAATTATAAAATATAAATTAAATTGTCTTACCTCATTTTTGCCTGGAGTCGTTTCGGTTTCCTAAGAAATTCAAAATAATTATACCTAATTATAAATTTATAATGAGAACGTTAAAATATGTAATTACATTGCGGTCAAAACACGGACAAAACGATTTTTCATTGATATGACTCAGCGAAATACATTTGCCACAAAATATGTGTCCGCAGTCAGCTTGAACGAGTTTCTTAGTTTCTGTTTGTCGTCTACAACTAATAATCAATTATATAATAAGTATAAAAAGTAGTGATTGAAAAGTCTTTTCCTACCTGCTGCAAAGAAACATGTTGAAGAAGATGAAGTTTACAACAGGGATGAAGACTTCACTTTAGAGTTGTGGTTGATTTGATTCGCCCACTCTGCTGGGAGAGTATTACAAAGGAAGTGAAATGCGTGGGAAAGCTGAAGTGTAAGTGAGGTGCACAGTTCTTCCTCCAGATGTGTTTTGACAACAGCAAAAACCGTAGAGGGCTGAAACTCTTGTAAATGTTTAGAAGCGAAATTAAAATAAATAATTATTAATTTTCGTTCTTCGTTTCAGCTCTACATAAGAGTTAGACAGGCAGATTAACCACAGACGAAAGTTCTATCTGAATCTATAAATAGTGCGTAAAAAGTTTTAAAAAAATTGAGCGTTTAAATTTTAAATTTTTTTTCTTCTTCTTAAATTCAAATTACTTTTTTGGAATTTACTCTATAGAACTTGTTTCCGTAATCGAGTATTACTTGATTAAATTTGATTGATTGAGTCAGTAGATTCACCCATTTGTTGCGTTATCAATTTAGCATCCACATCTGATAGAAAATAAAGTTCGGTCAATATTAGGATTTAGTTTTCGGATTTTTTCTATGGAGTGGTTTTGCTGAAGAACTGTCTCAGTTATTGATTTCATAATTGCTAGCGGTCAGAACTTGACTACATAAGAAGTATAAGAAGGAGGGCAATAAATTATAATGTGCACGGTTTATATAATTAAACACTTTGTGAATATTTTATATTTCTTTACTTTTAATTTTAATTATGTTACAGTGTAAGAATTTCTATCGAGTGTGTAATACATATCAAACAGAGTACAATTAGGTTAAGATTTCAAATTTAATATAAAGAGTGTCGTTATCTAAGTAAGAAGATGATACCAAATCCGACAATGGTATAAATTCTTCAAATCCTATTGGAGTGTTTTTGGCATTGGAGTGTGAAGGTCTATAGTCGTACACATTAAACTCCTTCACTGCATTACTAAGGCCAGGGTTTCCCACTTTTACGCTTTGGTCTAATATCGTAACTTTTACATAAAATCTAGCTGGCCATTCTAAACAATCATCCCAAGGGCCTGGTACAATTTGTAGATACACTGATAAGTGGGTATTTGCCGCTTCCCTCGTTCCATTCGGGTACAGCCGACCACGCATCTTGTAACCGAATAAATCGGAGAAAAATTCAGTGCTGCACACTTTTTCGTTTGGTAGACAATCTTTTCGGATCTGTGTGAAGTTTTCCAATTTCCATATATGCGAGGAACCCATTCGCGAATATGAGTGGTCAGAACAAATCTTTCGATAATATGATGTAAATCCGTTACATTTATAAATTGCCTGAAAATCTGGAATTATATACGTAAATTATAGCAGTTTGACTTTCGTAAGAACCAAATATTGAAATCATTGGTCGTGTGATTCGCCCCTTATTAACGATTAGAGTGAACGAACTTTTTTTTTTTTTTTTTTTTAAATTCACCTTTTTTTCGTGCTTGTTCCAATGTATCAATCCGATCTTTTTCTCGTGCTTGTTCCAATGTATCAATCCGATCTTTTTTTTGTGCTTGTTCCAATGTATCAATCCGATCTTCTTCAATTGCCTTTTCAAACGCTTGTTTGATTGCTTCTGCTTCTGCTTCTGCGAGCCAAAAAAAGTCTTTGCAAGTTCGTACTAAAGTTGCGATGGGTTTGGATCCCATTTGCTATTTTTCCAGAATAATTTGGTTATAAAAAGAATAATTAAGTTTATAATTAGACAGTTAAAATGTGTAATTACATTGTGGTCAAAACAAAAACAAAACGATTCTCCATTGATACGGCTGTGGGAAATGCATTTGCCACAAAACACGTGGCCACAGTTTGCTTGAACGAGTTTTCCAATTTCGATTTGTAGTCTACAACTTGAAATAATCAATCTTTTAAGTATGAAATTTTACAGTAATCGATAATTGTTATTCCTACCTGCTGCAAAACATGTTGAAGAAAATGAAATTTGTGTTTGAATGACACTAAACCAACGTCTACCTCAACTAGGAAAGTGGGGCAAAAGAGGGTGGTGAAAAGGGTATTCCCTATTTTTTTGAAACATGACGTCAGCAAACGCTAGAGGGCTGACAGTCTTGAAAATTTTTGAGAAAAAGTTGTGCACAATCACATTTTTATGGAATAGAATTGAAAATTATTTAAAAGTGAAAGGAAATATTGATGCTGCTGTAAGGACTTAACAGGAAAACTGACATTTTCAATATAGCAAGTGAAACTATTTGAATTATTTTATTTTGTTTGCGTTTTCAACATAATAATGAAAGTTAACTAATGATTACACGATAATTTAGCATTCTCATTCACTTTTTTTTTGAAAGTTTCTCATTTGTACTTTTAACTACAACATCGCTGATCACTTCTATCCGAATCCAAAAATATTGCGTATCAAGTTTAAAAGTGAGCATTTAATTAACTACATAATATGTATCATGTAAAATAATATCTAAAGATGAGTTAGCTAAAATAATGCCGGTAAGGCATTATTATTACATTTTTGGAATTTACCTTGATTGGTTTGAATCAGTAGAGTCAGAAAACATTACAAATTCTTGCTTACATTGTTGCGGTCTCAACTATGCGTTCATATTTGAAAGTAAATAAATTTAAAGTTACGCCGTAACACATTGAATTATAGGAACCTTTTAGTTATTGTTGAAAAGAATTTTGCTATGTAGTGGTTTTGCTGCCTCGGTCATGAATTTAATTTGACGCGTGGAATAGGAATTGGATGGTGGGTAATAACTTTTTAATCCTTGACAAACCTGAATCTTTCCCAAAAATTTTTCTTAGATGAGCTTTTTAGCAATTCTTTATGAACGCCACTTAGAAATTTTTTTAAGTATACGAGATTTTTGGTGTAACTAGTAAAGAAACTGTGATCTCCATTTCTTTTAATAGATTTTTTATTTAAAACAAAGTTACTAATGAAAATGCCTACGACTATTTGAGATTTATTCGTATTGCAAACAGATTTAATGCTTAACATTTGTAAATTAAATTTTCTCGCTTTGAAACTTACAAAGGTATGAAATTTCAGAGTACCCTAGTACAATGCGTTAAACAAATCATTGCCTTGACACTTCGAATTTAATGTACAGAGTGTCGTCAATTAAATACTTTGGCTTTAAATCTGATAACAAAATTGCTTGCTTAATTCCCAATCCTGTATTGACTTGGAACTGGCTAATTGGTCTTTTCAAGCTGTTTGGATGATCACGTTTAATTTTCTCTGTAATTGTGAAAACACGTGAATAGTTATCGTTGCTCTGAGTTTGATCCAACAGTGTGAATGTCGCTTCATATTCAGCGGGCCATTTTAAAATTGCATCCCAAGGGCCTTGCATGATTTCCAAAAACACGGACAAATGAGTATTTTTTCCAGTTCTATTTCCATTAGGGTACAGCAGAGCCCGCATCTTGTACCCATGTGAATCCGAGAAAAATGCGTCACTATACAGAATATCGTCCGCTTCTTGTTCAACCTGGGAAAAATTTTCAATTTTCCAAACATATGTTCCTATGACCGTTTTCAGTGAATCTGTAAATAATGTAAAAACAAAGTATTGCAATTTAGTAACCAGCTAAACTAGCAAATTTTGCGTTAGTCTCTATTTATTTGGAATTGGAATTTAACTTGACGTCCGCATTTTGTGTCATGTTATTAGTAAATATAGAGGAATTTTTTCTGGTTTAATTTTTTTTAAAATTTGAATTATAATTTACCTGTAGTTTCGTTGAGTTGTGTATGGACTTTATCGATTTCTGTTTTCATTTCATCTGAAAGTGTGAAACGTTGATTATTTCAAGAATGTGCTATAATGAGTGGGAATAGCTCACCGGATTTTTTCCTCATTTCTTGAATTTCGTCTCTATCGTTTTCCAAAAGTTTATTTAAATCGGCAGGCAAACCTGTCAAAACAAACATATATCAATTACAAGAATTTAATTTCCACTTATTTTAAAAACCTGATTTAAATTGAGCAACTTTCTTATTCATTTCATCAATTGAATCTTCTTGAAGCTTTTTCGTCCAACTAGTAAAGAACTCCCCCACGTTTTGTTGTTGTTCTTTCTTAATATTATCTACCATAAACATTAAATTGAAATGCAGCTTCAGTGAAACTAATTTGACTCCTTACCAAGACTTGTATTCATTTTTTTGACTTCAATTATAATCGCCTTAACTTCATCTATAAAAAAGTGTTAATATTAGTTGGTGAAATTTATTATAATTGAATAGAAACAAATTTGTACCTCTTTGGGTTTCCATTTCTTCTTTAAGGTCTTGTCTGATTAAATCTAGTTCTGCATTTTGAAGAGTTTGATTGTGTTCGATTTTGGTCTTAATGGTTACCGTTTCGCCTATTCAAAAGAAAATTGTAGTCATTGGCACATTTGAAGGTTGCATCTATTTACACTTACTATTAATCAGACTTATCTCCTGTTGCATTTTCTCAACACTGAGCATTTTGAAATCTGATTTTTAAAAAAAAAATTACAAAAAAAAATTATTTTCTAACTGCATGTTTTTACCTAATTGTGTTTGTAATGCAGTCGTAGTTTTTTTCAGCACTTCAATATCAGCATTTGAGTTAGTCACTTCTTCTTCCACTGCACAATTAAAAAGTTATAAAACTTTTTATCTTTTATAGCGAAATAATTTCAACAACCTTTTTCCATTTTAGAAATCCGAGTTTCAAAATTGTTGCTAATTTCTGTCAAAGCTTTCTTGTATAAATCTAAAAAAATTTCGGAGATTTTAGAAATGGTAAAAACAATTTGCTTACTGGAATCTTTTACCTAATTGTGTTTGCAGGGCAGTATTAGTTTTAATCATGGTTTCCTTTTCAATGTTCAAGGACTCCATTTTTTTCTCCACTGTGAAATTTTTTAAAGAAAATATTGAGTCTTTCTAACGTTTTTTTTTCCGATTAATTTTTAACACTAACCGTCTTTTACTGTTTCATTTAATTCTTTAACCGCATCCTCTCTTTCTTCCTTCGGAATTCGAATTTCTTCAACTTCGCTATGTAATTTGTTATTTGACTTTTCAAATTCTTTGCAAGTTCGTACTAAAGTCGCGATGGTGTTGGATTCCACGTGCTAATTTTACAGAATAATTCGGTTACAAAATTATAAAATATAAGTAATAGTTTTTCTTACATCTTTGCCTAGAATCGTTTCAGTTTCCTAAAAAATTTATATTAATTAAGTTTAAAATAATCAGATAAGTTAGATTAAATTGTGGAATTACATTAAGGTCAAAACAAGGACAAAACGATTTTCCATTGATATAGCTGAGAGAAATACATTTGCCACAAAACACGTGGCCACAATTTGCTTGAACGAGTTTCTCAATGTCCGTTTGAATTCTACAACTAATAATCAACTATATAAGTATGAAATACAGTAATTGAAAATGTAATTCTTACCTGCTGCACGCAAACATGTTGTAGATGAAGATGAAATTTGTGTTTGAACCTGTTTGAACGACACCAACTCTCGACTGGGAAAGTATTTGGGGCAAAGGATGTGGGGAAAAGAAAGGATTAAGGGCATTCACTGACAAACAGATGTTTGATGACGTCAGCAAACGCTAGAGGGCTGACATTCTTGAAAATTTTAAGAAAACGAAATCAAAATAAACAACTACTAATTTTTGTTCTTATTTTCAGCTCTCATTGCGACTTAAGATTGACCACATGAAAATTACTGCTGCTGTAAGTGGACAACACATTCAATATGGTAAGTAAAACTTGATACATTTTTAATTTTTGCTATCTCTAACAATGAATTATATCTGTTATGTTATGGCATTTTTGTCTAGCCCACTTTATGATAGCTGTCATAATGTTCAGGTTTGGGCAATCTATTAAGGCGACACAAATTGTATTACAAACGACTTAGTTTTTGTTAAAAATGTTGTGGTTTTTGCTCAAGAGCCGTCTCGCTTACGGGTGGCTGTAATTAGCGGGGTATACCCCTTTGCGGTATACCCCGCTAATTGCAGCGACCCCGTGCTTACGGATTTCAACTTGCCACTGTCAATTAGAATAAGAATTGAACGTTGGGCGAAAATTTTTTAGATATTTAATGTTACTTTTTTCTAAGTTGGTGATCTCATCTTTAGATCGGTGTAAAGATGTATGGATTGTGGGTAGTTTTCCAAAAAGTTATAAAAATAAGGAAATTGTAAATAATTTAGAAATCTCACTTGACATTATAACTTTTTGGTAGCGAAATTATAGCCTCCAATTGACTCTTCATTTTTTGTTGGGTAGGAAGACACGTTTCTGAAAGAGAATTGAAAATTATTTAAAAGTGAAAAGGGATTGGAAGATTGATCAACTTAAACCTATTTCTTTTCTCTTATTATTCATTGATGTCAGTAGTTGGTCCTCTTTTTTTTTGCTTTATGAATATTGACAATTCTTCTTCTTTCATGAATGTTGACAGTTCGTCTTCTTGTCGTTTCATTACTGTAACTAAAACTTCATTATAATGTGAAAATTTTATCATGAGTTTCTTTAACCTTGAAGCGTGATATCACATGAGCTCTGTATTATTGCACTTCTTAAAATAAGTTTGTAGGCTTTATCATCTGCAAAAAAATGTTATTAATCTATTAGCAAGAGTATATAGATAACTAGATGTTATCTATATACTCTTGCTATTAGTGTAGTCAACCCAGAGATTTGCTTACTTCAGCCAATGCACAAAAAGAAAAGTAAAATTGAATATTACCATTATAATCCCTTAGTAAAAATGTTGACCAATGCATCCACTCCTTACAAAAAATTTTGAAAGGATAATAATTAATTGGCAATTAGAATAGGAATTGAATGTAGAGCAAAAATTTTTTAATACTTGACATACTTAAAACTTTTCCAAATTTGTGGTTTCTAAATTTTTTTTTGGATTAATTTTTTAGTTCACTCATAAAAAGAGTAAATTCCATTGTTTTATTTCGTTAAGTATGAAAAACTTTACAAATACCAATTAGGAATTATCTTACACGAAACGCAAGTATTTGGTCTAACTTGTACGGAATTGTGTCCTCCATTTCTTTTAATGATTTCTTTTTAAAAACAAACAAAGTTACCAATTAAAAAGTCTACTACCATTTGAGTTTTATTCGCATTGCAAACAGATTTTATGCTTAACATTTGAACGTTATATTTTCTCGCTTTTTAAACCTTAAAAAGTCCCATTAACTTAAATATGAAATTTCTGGGAGAATTCTGGTACAATGCGTTTGACAAATTATCTTAATGTAACTGATAGCCTTGACACTTCAAATTTAATATACAGAGTGCCGTTAACTAAATAATTAGGCTTTAAATTTGATAACAAAATATATTTCGGAAAACCAAATCCTTCGTTTTCGTTATCCTGGCTTGGTCTTTTAAAGGACTCTGGATAACCCCATTTTTTCTCATTTGTAATTGTCGAAACCAATGAAAAGTTACTGTTGCTCTGAGTTTGATTCAACAAAGTGATTGTCGCGGTGTATTCAGCGGGCCATTTTAAATTTTCATCCCAAGGGCCTTGTATGATGTACAAATACACTCCCAAATGAATATTTTTTCCAGTTCCATTTCGTTCCACCTTAGCTTGCATCTTGTACCCATGTAAATCCGAGAAAAATGCATCACTCCACGAAGTCTTAAACTTTTGTTTGTTTTGTCTATGGGAAAACTGTTCAATTTTCCAAACATATGTTCCTCTGATCGTTTTCATTGAATCTGTCAATAATGTCAAAAAAAATATTGCAAATTAGTTCTCAACCAATCTATCAATTTTTAATTAGCCTCTTTTTAATTTGTCTTGTTATAAGTACTATGAAAACGGAATGGTAAATATAGGAGAACTAGAGTGAAGTTTAGTTATTTAAAATGTCAATGATAGTTCACCTTCAGTTTTCTTGAAATGTGTAAGCACTTTATCGAGTTCTAATTTCATTTCATCTGAAAGTTTAAAATGTTGATTAGTTCAAGATTGTGATGCAATGAGTGGGTATAGCTTACTGCATTTTTTCCTAATTTCTTCAATTTGGCCTCTTTCGTTTTCTAAAAGTTTATTTAAATTAGCAGGCAAATATATGTATCATATACCCGTATCAATTTGACTTTAATTTAAACTTATTTTAAATACCTGATTCCAGTTGTACAAGTTTCTCATTCATTTCATCAGTTGTATTTTCTTTAATGTGGACTTCTTCCTCGTTTTCTTTTTGATCTTTGTTAATATTACCTACCATGAAATTTATATTGAAATACAGCTTCAGTTAAAATAATTTGACTCTTTACCAAGACTTATGTTCATTTTCTTTACTTCACTTATAATTGCATTAACTTCATCTGCAAAAAAGTGTAATTATTAGTTAGTGAAATATATTATAATTGAATGGAAACAAATTTGTACCTCTTTGGTTTTCCATTTCTTCTTCACGTTCTTGTCTGTTTAAATCTAGTTCTGCACTTTGAAGAGTTTGAGTGTGTTCGATTTCGGCCTTATTGGTTGCCGTTTCACCTAATCAAAAGAAAATTGTAGTCATTGAACAATGGCACATTTGTAGGTTGCATGTGATTACACTTACTACTAATTAAATTTGTCACCTCTTGTTGCATTTTCTCATCAGTGAGTATTTTGAAACCTGATTTAAAAAATAAGTTACAAAAAAGTTTATTTTCTCACTGGATGTTTTTATTACCTAATTGTGTTTGCAATGCAGTCGTGGTTTTTTTCAACACTTCAATATCAGCATTAGAGTTAGTCACTCTTTCTTCCACTGCACAATTTTAAATTATAAAAAATTTTATCTTTTGCAACTTAAACAACCTTTTTTCATTTTAGAAATCCGAGTTTCAGAATTATTGCTAATTTCAGTCAAAGCATCTTTCTTCTCTTCTTCTGTATTTCGAATTTCGTCAACTTCGCTTTCTAATTTGCGCTTTCTAGTTTGTACTAAAGCTGCTGTGGTGTTGGATTCCGTTTGCTAGTTTTACATATGTCAATTTGGGTTAGAAAATTATAAAATATAAATTAAATTTTCTTATCTCATCTTTGCCTCGAGTCGTTTCGGTTTCCTAAGAAATTCAAAATAATTATAAATTTATAATGAGAATGTTGAAATGTGTTATTACATTGCTGTCAAAACAAGGACAAAACGATTTTTCTTTGTTGTGACTTAGGGAAATGCATTTGCAGCAAAATATGTGTCCGCAGTTAGCTTGAACGAGTTTCTCAGTTTCTGTTTGACGTCTACAACTAATAATCAATTATATAATAAGTATAAAAAGTAGTGATTGAAAAGTCTTTTCCTACTTGCTGCAAAAAAACTTAATGAAGAAGTCGAAATTTACAAATTTACAACAGGGATGAAGACTTGACTTTAGAGTTGTGGTTGATTTGATTCGCCTACTCTGCTGGGAGAGCATTGCAAAGGAAGTGATATGCGTGGGAAAGCTGAAGTGTAAGTGAGGTGCACAGTTCTTCCTCCAGATGTGTTTTGACAACAGCAAAAACCCTAGAGGGCTGAAACTCTTGAAACTTCGTGTCTGCGCAGTAAATGTTTAGAAGCGAAATTAAAATAAATAATAATTATTAATTTTCGTTCTTCGTTTTAGTTCTACATAAGAGTTAGACAGGCAGATTAACCACAGACGAAAATTCTATCTGAATCTATAAATAGTGCGTAACAAGTTTTAAAAAATGAGCGTTTAAATTTTAAATTTTTTCTCTTCTTCTTAAATTCAAATTACTTTTTTGGAATTTACTCTATAGAACTTGTTTCCGTAATCGAGTATTGCTTGATTAAATTTGATTGATTGAGTCAGTAGATTCACCCATTTGTTGCGTTATCAATTTAGCATCCACATCTGATAGAAAATAAAGTTCGGTCAATATTAGGATTTAGTTTTCGGATTTTTTCTATGTAGTGGTTTTGCTGAAGAACTGTCTCAGTTATTGATTTCATTTGAATAAGAATTGAACATTATATAATAATAGATTTAATTAATCCTTGTCATATCATAATTAGCCTCCAATTGACTCTTCATTTCTTGTTAAGCAGTCAGACACTTTTATGGAATAGAATTGAAAATTATTTGAAAGTGGAAAATAAATAGAAGATTGAGATTGGTTGTTTTGCACCTAAAATGAGAAAAGAAACTCGTTATAGCTTGATAACATTTTGGTTCACTTTATAAAAAATGGACAGAAAAAGTTCTGTTAATATTACAATATTGGTCAATACCTGTTGCATTTCTTTGTCAAGTATTTACCAGTTTAAACAACTTAAGTGTCAATGTAATGTGGTGTAATTCCGCACGAAATAGGGTTGGACGATGGTATGATCCAATCGTAACAGGAATCGTGACATCTCTTTCCTTCTTGGAAATGTTGCTTTCAATAATAATCTTGAAAAATTAAGAATGGCTCATCGATATGACATAAGTAAAAACAATTTTTAACTTTGGTTGAAAATTGTTTAGCAATTGAATGGGATTTTACGTGACATAGCTGCTAACGGTCAGAACTTGAGTACATAAGTATAGGAAAAAGGAGGACAATAAACACTGTGCAATAAATTATGTGTCCAATTTATGCAATTAGACACTTTGTGAATATTTTATATTTACTTTACTTTTCATCATATTACAGTGTAAGAATTTCTACCGAGTGTGTAATACATATGCGCAGAGTACAGTTAGAATATGATTTCATATTTACTATAAAGAGTATCGTTATCTAAGTAAGCTGGTTCCAAATCCGACAATGGTACTGTATGAATTCTTCACATCCGATTGGAGTGTTTCTGGTCCCGGTTGTAGGTCTAAAGTCGTACATATCAAACTCCTTCACTGCATCGTATTCGTTGCTAAGGCCAGGGTTATACACTTTGCTTCAATAGCGTAAGTTTTACATCAAATGTACATTTGATGTATGATCTTTTGTATTGGCCAGCTACGTAGCTGGCCAATACAAAAGATCATCCCAAGGGCCTGGCACGATTTGTAGATGCACTGATAAGTGGTTATCTGGCATGGAACAAGGGTTGTGGCAATGTTATCCTCATCTGAAAGTAAATAAAGTTAGAGCAATTTAAGAAGTCACAAATTCAATTACGAACCTGTTTAGTTTTTGTTGTAGGGTTGGGCTATTAACAAAGTATTGGGTAGGTGTTCCCAATAGGGTACCAAACTGGGTACTAAAAATTTGTTGGTTTGGTTAGATTGGGTAAGATTAGGCTAACCTTACGACATTTAACCTCATGTACCTATCCTTACCCAATGTAATCAATTTTAAACAAATTTCTAGTAGTGTACCCAATTGCCTAACCAATGACTTAGTCATCCTTGCCAATACCCAATACTTTGTCAACACCCGCCAATAACTTTTTAATACTTAAATCTTTGCCAAATTTGTGGTTTCTAAATTTTTTTCTCTGGATTAATTTTTTAGTTCACTCATGAAAAAAGTAAAATTCCATTGTTTTATTTCGGAAGTGGGAAAAACTTTATAAACGCCACTTAAGAATTTTCTTACACGAAACGCAAGGGTTGGTGATCATTCTAACTTGTACGGAAATGTGTCATCCATTTCTTTTAATGGATTTTTTTTAAAACAAAGTTACCAATTAAAATGTCTACAACTATTTGAGTTTTATTCATTTTACAAACAGATTTAATGGTTAACATTTGAACGTTTATTTTTTTTCGCTTTTTAAACCGTAAAACTTAAACGTGAAGTTTCTGAGAGTACCCTAAAGCCTATCACAGTATATACTCTAGCCACACACAACAAGACATAAAAAGAATAACATTCTAAAGGTTACTATTATTCATTTCATCAATGTAACTGTCAACGTTGCTTGACACTTCGATTTTAATGTAAATATTGTCATCAACTAAATACTTGGGCTTTAAATCTGCTAACGGAATTGCTATCGAACCCCATCCTGGTATATTGATTGGGTTCTGGCTACTTGGTCTTTGAAAACTGCTTGTTTGAGGGTAATACATGATTGGGTCCTGGCTACTTGTGCATCTACAGCACTCTGAAAAATTACGTTCATCCTTATCTGTCGAAACCATGGAATAATTATCGTTGCTCTCAGTTTGATCTAACAATGTGCATGTCACGGAACATTCAGCGGGCCAATTTAAAATTGCATCCCAAGGGCCCTCCTTAATTCCTGAACAAGCGCGGAAATGAATATTTTTCTTTACATCAGGGTACAAGGCAGCCCACATGTAGTACCCATATGAGTCATCCGAGAAAAATTAGTCACTACACATAGTTTTCGATTGTTTTAGTTTCTGGGAAAAATTTTCAATTTTCCAAACATATCCTCCTTCGATACTTTTCATTGAACCTGTAAATAATTTCAAAAACAAAACATTGTAAACTAGTAATCAGCCAAATTATCAATTTTTGCATTAGCCTCTTTTTCATTTGTTACGTTATAGTATTGAAAATGGACAGGTAAATGTAGGATAGTGAAGTTTCGTTTTTTTAATATATGAATCATAGATTACCTTTCGTGAATTTTGTAAGCACTTTTTCGAGTTCTGTTTTCATTTCATCTAGAAGTGTAAAATGCAGATTATTTCAAGAATGCTGCCCTGAGTTTGATCTAAGAATGTGAAGGTCGCAGAGTATTCAGCAGGCCATTTTAAAAATTCATCCCAAGGGCCTTGCACGATTTTCAAATATATTTGCATGTTTTCATTTCATCTAGAAGTGTAAAATGTTGATTATTTTAAAATTCTGATCTAACGAGTGGGTATAGCATACAAGTAATTTGTCTAATTTCGTGACTTTTGACTCTGTCATTTTCTACAAGTGTGTTTAAATCAGCAGGCAAACCTGACAAAACAAATGTACCTTCATTAATTACAAGAGTTTAGTTTATTTATTTTAACAACCTGATTTCAGTTGAGCAATTTTCCCATTCATTTCATCAATTGAATTTTCTTTTAGCTTTGTCGTCCAATTATTAAAGAACTTTATTTATTTATCTTTTTTCACTTACAAAACTCTAGGTAGGTTATATATATATGGTTTGAAAAAAAGGAAACGTAACATTAAACGACTGTACCCAAGAACAAGGCGCTTTTGCAATCTCCGCACGGTAAAAAAAACGAATAGTTTTTCATCGAAATAACGGAATTGAAATTACAGTAAAATAAAGAATGAATGAAAAAAAAAAGCGATGACAAAATAAAAAAAAAATCTAGTCCCAACCCCAACCTTCATCCACAGCTTGATTTCCAGCCATGGATTCAAATCCTCCCTGTCCACGAATATCACGTGACGCTCCAAATCCCATACTGTAGTTATCACTATCACCACTGCTATATCCACTTCCCATCTGTTGTCCACTCTCGAAGAAACTAATTGCAGTTCCAGTATTTCCCACTCGTCCGGTTCGTCCAATTCGGTGGACATGCTCATCAATTTCTCCATTGTCTACCGTGAAAATTATATTGAAATTCAATTTTTGTAAAACTTAATTTGACTCCTTACCAAGACTTGTGTTCAGTTTTTTCAGTTCAATTTTAATCGCGTTAGTTTCAGCTATAAAAAAATGTAATTATCAGTTAGTGAAATCTATACTTGAAGGAAACAAATTTGTACCTCTTTGGTTTGCTGCTACTTCTTTATGTTCTTGTCTCATTAAATCCATTTCTGATTGGATGTTTTTACCTAATTGTGTTTGCAACGCAGTCATGGTGTTTTTCAGTACTTCCATTTCAGAACTAGATGTAGTCATTTTTTCTGATTTTAAAAAAAGAGTTACAAAAAATGTTTTTATTTTTACTTGAAATTTTTTACCTAATTGTGTTTGCAAAGCAGTCGTGGTTTTTTTCAGCAACTCCATTTCAGCATTGCAGGTAGATACTTTTTCTTCCAATGCACAGTAAAAATTATAAAACTTTGTATCTTTTATAGTGATAAAATCTAAAACCCGAGTTTCAAAGTCCTTGCTATATTCTGTGATAGCTTTTTTGACTGGATCTAAAAAAAATTTACGGAAATTTAGAAATGGTAAACACAATTTGCTTACTGGAATCTTTTACCTAAATTGATTTCAAGTGCAGTTTTAATCATGGTTTCCTTATCAATGTATAATGACTCCATTTTTTTCTCCACTGTGAAATTTTTTTAAAAAGAATATTGAGTCCTTAATTTTTATATTTCTCATTAATTTTTAACACGAACCTTCTTTAACCGTTTCATTTAAATTTTTTACCGCATCCACGTTTTCTTCCTTTGCATTTCGATTTTCGTCAACTTCGCTTTGTATTTTGTTAATTGACTTTTCAAATTCTTCGCAAGTTCGAACTAAGGTTGCGATTGTGTTGGATTCCTTTTTCTAATTTTACAGATTAATTCGGTTACAAAATT
>JAQGAS010001670.1:0-16503 GCA_034686365.1 Pachymerium ferrugineum
CAAAAATATAAAAATACCGAATTTATCACCCACTCGATCACCCGCTCGATCTAAGTTGTTTTTCAAGATGGCTGCCAGTTTGCACGGAAGCGACCTTTTACACGAGCTCCAGAAACACAAAATGACAAATAAACGAATCGTTTAAATTGGGTTAATTTACCCCATTCACAAACAGGTGATTCGTGCAAAAATTCGTGTAATTTTTTAAACTACACGAAATAGTTTTCGAATGCACCTAGTGAAAGAAAATTATTTACATAAAAAACTCATTCAAAAATGTTTCCAATTTTTTCTTAAAACTAAAACTTCTCTCAAAGTTGTTTTATAAAATTCCTTGTAAGGCTTTGACTGGGTACGCAGACACGATAAAGAGAAACTAGTCATAAAATTTTAAATGTCAGGGTGCAAACGGTAAAAACAAACTCGCTCGACATTTTTTTTAAAAAGAGTATTTTTCAAAAAAAATAAAATTAAAATAGATCGGAAACTCTTAAAATTTGAAAAAGACTAAAAAACGTCAACTAATATTCTGAATATTCCTTTGTCCTGGCACCTGTCTAGCTATTCGACAAAACTATTTGCGTATTTTTTTAAAAAACCTCCTAATTCTAAATTATTACCGACCTTTTTTCCTCATATTACAGCAATGGTAATTCAAGAAAATTTCAAAAATTTCCAGATAATTTTGGAGAAAATTACTACAGCTATCTGAGTGAGTTTCTTTTTAAAACTCTTTATTCTAACAAATCATTTTCGTCTCTTTAAAACTACAACAAATTACGAAACGTCAAAAATCGATTCTCAAAACAATACTAGAAAGTGAAATTACTAATTGTTCATAAATATTTCTCCAAATCTGGTTTTTCCTGCCTTTTCACTCTAATTCATTCTCCCTACCACTATTTTTTCCTAATTTCTTTGATCGACTTGGTTTTTCTTTACCTCTAATTCATCTTACATACGTTTACCCTGTATTCCATCACTTTTTCTAACCAACTTCACCCTCCATAAGGGTACTATCATTCATTTCAAAAAGGGGTTTTGGGAATATTTTACAATTCAAAAAAACAAGATCATAAATTATTGTATAGACACGTGGAATATTCCCAAACACCTGAAAGATGATGTAACTCTAAAAAAAATTCAATTTCAATAGAAATAAAGGAAATGTACCAACAACACCAAGCAGACACGTGTATATATACCAGCCACAGAGATGGGATAGACACACACACACTTCTGCTGTTCTTGAACCGTTTCGTCTATAAGGTAATAGCTTAAAACAATTTTCAAAAATAAACAATAATCTTTTGCATATACCCCGCCAATATTACAATTTGACTGTAATATCGAGTGCAAAGCAAAGTGTAATATTTTTTTTGCACTTTTATTTAGCAAAAAAACAAAAAAGTCACAAACTTCGTTCTATCTCTTTACAGGTTTTCTGGGAAGACAAAATGAAGATTCAAGTGATTATCAACTTTATTTTGCTACACGCCTTTTACTCTACCAGCAGTGTTGCAGGACTTTATTTTTCTGTGCCGCAATCTGCGAATACTGTGGATCAAACTGTGAAGCAAGCTGTGAATACGGTGGATCAAACTGTGAATACGATAGTCCATGTGGCAGTCCAAGTACGTACCTCAAACTTTCAAAGTTCAATATAATAATTCTAAAATGAAATTAGATTCTGACTGCTCAAGCAATGACGTCTGTACTCAACAATTCATCAATGATGCCGAAGCACTTAGCGCTGCTATGATCGGAGCAAAATAATAGATTGGATCGCTATAACTTACACTGAACTAATACAATTGTTTTAACATTACCATTCTAACATGTAAGTAACCTGGCAGTTATTAAAAATTTCAATTTCAAAGTTCTTCAAATCTGGTTTTACCACCTGCTTTTTCACTCAATTCATCTTACATACTTTTCCCCTTTACTCCATAATTTTTATCCTAATTTCTTTGACCAACTTCACCTTCCATAGTTTCCAAAGTTCTATTATTAGTTGCTAAAAGGAGTTTTGGAAAAATTTCACAAAACAAAAAACAAGCCCATAAGTTTGCATGCACACGTAGACATGCCTAAACATCTGAACGATGATGTAACTCTAAAAATAATTCAATTTTAATAGCTGCATCAGAATATGGCTCATCTTGTACACCTGCAACGTGGGATGAAGGCACGTGTATACAGGGTGTTTACTTTAAAGTGACCACCCTATATAACTTCAAAACTATAGACATGAGGATAATTCTGTTCACATTGACCCAAAAAAACGGTCAAAGGTCAAGTTTGATCCACTTTTTGTATTGCCCCCATAAGCATTCCTATAGACATATGTGAACCGAATTATCTTCAAATCTATAGTTTTGATGTTATATAGGGTGGTCACTTTAAAGTAAACACCCTGTATATACCAACCAAAAAGATGGGATAGACAGTAGACACACTTCTGCCGTTCTCGAACCGTTTCGTATAATAACGTAATAGCTTAAAACAATTTTCGAAATAGACTCCTAGCGCAACTTCGCCGAAAACTCGTAGGGTAAGTAGAGGCATTGGAAAAATAAAACTTGGATCGAAAGTCACATAAGTCAGAAAAGTGACTTTTGCCTTTTGAAATTGAACGCACCTAGTAACGGTTTAGTCTAAAAGTCCTTTTACAATCATTAACTGATAGATATAAGACTAAATTATTTAAAGTTTACCGATTTTACACATACATTTCGTTATAACTTACAGAATTTAGCCATACCCAAAATGAAAGCTCAATTGATCATCTTCCTACACGGCTTTTACTTCCTCAGTGGTGCCGCAAATTTACTAGAAGACGTTACGAAAAATATAAAACAACTTCCGCAGAATATTTTGGATGCTTCAGGTGTAACCCCAAGTAAGCTTCAACTAATATAAAGCACCACTTAAATATTAACTAAAATATAAATACTTTAGATAGTAAATGTTCATACAACAAAGATGTACTAAAGTAGTCCTTAATGGTTCCGAGCTGTTTACTACTGCTGTTGTCTTATCTGAGTAATACATTCGGAAAAATTACAATTTTTTCACTAGTATTTTAAATTTTCTTTGCAGTTTCAACATTACACTAATAAGCAACGCGGGTATTATCAAGAATTTAAACATCACATTTCTTGATAATTTTAAAATGACTCCTTCACAAAATGTTTGTTCGTCTTATGGTCCTAATAACTCAAGTAGAAAAGACACCCAACAATTTATATAGGACAATTTCCGTGTGATGCTGGAGATTAGTACCACTCTGACTGACCCTTTCACCACGTTAAACCAGTAAATTTCTATTCTATTTCAAAAGTTGAAAAATGTTTCCTTTCATCTCTTATTTTTGCAGACTGAATCAAGATATCGCAACAACTCTAAAAAACGTTTGTACCAAACCTACCGAAATTACTGGCATAACTCCAACATTGCCAAGTTCCCTTTTAGGCACTACATGTGTGGACTCACTTTTAAACGTAGCATTACCACTAACTGGAGTCTTCACTACAGACGTGAAAAATGTCACTTTCATGTTGCAATCCACTGTTTTCAACAAAATGGTAATTGGACCGTTAACACTGCAGGAATTGTAAATAAAGACGATATGATCTTTTATAACACTGACTGCCCATCTAATTTGGTTTGCAATTGCATTCTGGCTGAACAACTAATGCGCGCACTTATCACCACTTCTATTAATGTACATAGTCCATGTTTCATTCAAAATTACGTAGACGACGATCCAAATTACAACTTTTTTAGATGTCCTATATAATCATCAATAAATTGCTATGATCTATGTAATACCTTAAAATTAATAAATTGCGTGCAATAAAATGACTTGTCTAAACAAACACCAGATGTTCAAAATTGTAGATAATAATTTCCGGCAGGTTCTGTTTTAAACACCCTTGAAAACAGCCGTTTCAACTATTTCCCAATATGAAGTTGAATGAACCAACTTTAACATTTCCTGTACCATTACCACAATAAATTGAAAGCAGTTTAACGGTACCACATTTTATCATTGATTAACAACTATCAACACAATTCCATGACACATCTACCACTTACCTTTATACATATATTCAGTCCAATTTTCCGTACAACTCCAACGTAGCGCTTGAAGACTGATGAACATGCAACCGAAAAAACTCGCGAAATTAATTACTAAATGAAGAAAAAGAAACAATTTATTTGTAATGCATGTAAATACTGATTAACACAAAAATTAATTTTCTCTACTTTGCACAGCTTTGAATATCGTAGTTAATTCTTGTACGAGCGATTCATAACGGTACGAAACACGAATGTCTGACAAATTTGTACGCGACTTGCAAGTTAATGGTACTTTTGAAAGGGCTCGATCAAGAACTTCGTCGCTCTTCGTTGACATTGACACTTACGAAAAAATAATTGTTAATTCAATTCCTTGAAAATAAAATTTAAAAAACTAACCTACTTCAAATTTCCTTGATGGATGTGCTTTCGATAATTCTTTTAAGACTAATTCCGTTTGGATGAGTGACAACTGTAATGTAGGAAAAGGAATTTTGCCTCGCCATTTTTTTTTCTCTGTACCCGATTTTGGCGGCTCCGATTGGTAAGCGCTTTAGTTGATGTTTTGGAAAATTGTCAATAGGTGGTGCCATCATCCTGCGAAGTGCAATTGTAATTTGCGCTTCGCACCAAAATTTTTGTTTAAATGTGTATTAATAAATCTATTTTGATGAAGTAACAATTTACTATTTCTGGTTGTACCAGTTTAATCCATCAAGCGGATGTACGATGCATTTGTCACAACCTGCGTCTGCATTCCTCTTTGCCGGTGCGCCTAAATGATGCGCGCGATTCCAAATTACAACTTTTTTAGATGTCCTATATAAACATCAATAAATTGCTATGATCTATGTATTACCTTAAAATTAATAAATTGCGTGCAATAAAATGACTTGTCTAAACAAACCCCAGATGTTCATAATTGTAGATAATAATTTCCGGCAAGTTCTGTTTTAAACATACCATTGAAAACAGCTGTTTCAACTACTTCACAATATGTAGTTGAATAAACCATCTTTAACACTTCCTATATCATCACCAGAATAAATTGACAGCTGTTTAATGATACCACATTATATCATTGACTAACAACTATCAACACAATTCCATGACATATCTACCACTTACCTTTATACATAAATTCATTCCAATTTTCTGTCAAACTCCAACGTAGCGCTTGATGACTGATGGCACACACAACCGGAAAAACTCGCGAAATTAATAACTAAATGAAGAAAAAGCAACAATTTATTTGTAAGTACATAACAATACTTGTAATACTAAATACTGTTTAACACAAAAATTAATTTTCTCTACTTTGCACAGATTTGAATATCGTAGTTAATTCTTGTACGAGCGATTCATAGCGGTACGAAACACGAATGTCTGGCAAATTTGTACGCGTTATGTCATTGCCAGCGACACCTTCACGCATGTAGTTAGGGCCAAGCCAGTATTGTTTCATCTAGGAAAATAATTAGTTTATTAAATAGAAAATTGGGCAACTATATTCATTTACTTTATGGCTGAATCCGCTCATTAAGACACTATTGTGAGCCAATTCGCACATATCGCATGGACTTAATTTCCATACTTGGGCTGCAATACTGTATTCTTCCATTAAAGGCTCCTTCGTGAAATGAAATTGTAGTGGATCATCAGTTGATAAAGAGACGCACAAACCGCGAGCTAAATACTCGGGCAGTGGGTTTCGGTGGTAATTCAAAAAAAGGGAGTTATTACTCAAGGGTGACATGGCAATACCAATTTGTGCCAAGTAGTACAAATACTGTAAAACTGGAACCTGAAGTGTTTTAAAAATCATTAAGAACTGAAAATTCTTCATTTCATTAACCTACTTTTCGGAGGACTAAACCGTGAGAAATATTTTCTGCTAACAAAAATCCAGCTACCAGATGTTGAACCGGACCAGCTTCGCCGCAATGTGGACGTAGAACGAATGTATTGAGGCCTCGTTCCCTAAAATTTTAAATTTTATTAACAGAGATATTGTGTTATATTTTATAAATTTTATTAACCTTCTAAAGTGATTCAGTTGTACTATGTTTACGTATGTGTAGTACAAGTAGTAGGAATAGGGTGGGTTCTCTTCGTCGTTCCAATTAGGCGGGGTTTGCACGTCTTTATCAAATAATGGATTCTCTGGTTTTGATTCGTCATCTACAGAATCTATTCCAACAACCTATTTGAAGAAAAAAATTATTTTAGTTTTAATTAATACATACAACAAGGAGGAAAAAATGCATTTTGCATTACTTTTTCACTAATTTTACATCATGTAATGCAAATTCTGCAGTTTTTCTAGGCAGGGTTCTTATCCAACTTAGAACCGATTAAGTTTTACTTACAAATTGTAAAAACTGGTGCAACTCTGGATGACTATTTGGATTGCTCGTAACTTCAAATAAAGGTCGGAATAAATTGTCCAAAATTTCCTGGAAGTTGTTGACATTTTTATTTACTTTATAAATATCGCTGCAAAATAAATATAATTAGTTACTTATATTTTTGTTAAAATTGTGCACTAACTATAATCGCGGCACTTGAATTAACCATCGCACGTTATTTGAAACGACGTTGTGTGTTACGGCCCATTTGGCCAACTTATCCCACTCGTCCATTTTACGGCCGTATATTGACAGACGTAACTCGGCGTTTTGATATTTGCTCTCTTCTAAGTCACTGATAACTTCCTACAAAATAATCATTAAGAATTGCAACCAAACTCGATATTTAAAACCAAAACCTTTATAATCTGCGCAAAAAATTTTCCGCCTAGTAAGTTGTCAGTTTTTATGAAAATTTCACGAAGGAGACTCTCTCCTATAGGATTGTACTTTGCATTAAATTTATCAAAACGATGAAATGTGTTTCTATCCTGAAAACAAATTAAAATTAAGTTGACATTAAATTCAATAAAGTATTAAAAATCTTACAGCATGAACGTCCAAAGTATCAACGCTTAATTCGTAAGCTGTTAAATTTAACGCACCAAACACGTCTCTTAGTTTAGTGGGTTGACCCTTTAAATTACAAACGACGTCATCTTCATGTTTCTTAATTGTCTTTTTGATGAAACGCAACAAATGTTTTTGATTCATGCACGAACTTGCATGAATGTGAGTATCAACCTGTAAATATAATTCGATTTTTTTTTTATAAAAAATGATAAAAATTTTATTTTATCTTCCTATACTTTACGAGTATTGTAAAAATCACGATGTGGAACTGCTTTCTGGGCTGCCAACTCACGCAATTCGTTTAATAAAACATGCAATTGAAACTTGTAGGATAAATAATTCAAGCGTCGGAAGCAAAATGATTTCCTTAAATCAAAAGAAATTCTAAATTAATAACTAAAAGTTAAATGTAAAATAAAATCGGTGTTTACAAAGGTCCATTAGCAATCATAGCACACAAAATATTCATATCGGTTACAAATGTATCCAAATTTGGGTAGTTGTATTCGACTTTCTCTCCTTTAATTAAAGATTCCGTATCACGATAGACTTGAAAAATGCCATCTTCTATTTTAAATTCGTAATTAAGATCCGAAGGAAATTCACAATCAAAAAGACTTCCACTTCTTTCTGGAGGATCAAATGGATGATCTAAAAAAAAAAAAAAAATAAAATAAATTCTTTAATAATATTGAAATTATAAAAAGAAAAATTATTTTATTTACGAATTAATATATTAATTTCAACTTTCCTGGACTTAGTGACAACGATTAATGTGGATTTATAATAATAATAGACAACCAAAATTGTAAAAAAAAAAAAGTGCAAATTCAACACACAAAAACAGACATTTTTATTTTTAATCTTTGGAAAATACCTCTTTTCTTTTGTCCTTTCTCAAGATTGCTTGTTCCTTGAAATGACAAAATTAAAAAATGAAAAAAAAACTTTTTTTTCCTAACCAAATTTTAAATTACAAAGACGCCAATTATTTATAAAAATAAAAATAATCCCTGCGGTGCCAAATAGTAATTCAATACAGTATAGAATTGCTCTTTATTTAGTCTCACGGAATTTTTTATTCAGCTATTTTTATTTTCTCTAAATTTCCTAAATAGTTTAGCGCATTCCCAACCATAATTATAAACCGCTAGAACAATACAAATCTTAATACCTTTAGCTTTATTTCCACCGTACTGCATCTTAAGAAAATCCCCATCGGGAGATTTAGTATCAATAACTCTTAAAAATCTTGACGTCAAGCTCGGAAACGACTGTCCCGCAATGGCCATATATTTCTCCCTAATTCGAAGCGACTGCACCAACAGTCGGGACGCTTCGTGTAAATCTTCCAGCGGCCACTAAAAATATTACGAATCAAATTAAAAATTCACAAAACTTAAAATGAATAAAAATTACCACTTTAGAGTCTTCTCCACTAATGGAAACTCGTTGAAATGTTGGTATGAAATCCACATCTTCGAATTTTTCTTGGGTTTTATCCAGCCCAATCTTAACCTGAGATTTCTCGTCAAAAACTCTTGGAGAAAACCTAAAAAATATCAATCAAAAAAAGTACAAAAATAATCCACAGTTCTAAATAAATTCACAAAACTTCCAAATCGATTCAGAAAAAATTTCATAAGGGACGGAATAAATTATTATTACCCTTTAACACCCTGCATAAATTATACTAAGAAGGGAACAAGTTTTTTTTGGGGGGCGAACGAGTTCTTACTCCTTTACTTTGAGCTAATTTGTCTCTGGACGGCTAATTTCTTCTCAATTTGCTCGATAGGAAATTGCGGCACTTCGTAAGGTGATGAAATTTCATGTTGACCTTCTTTACGAGTTAAAATACTGTGCGCTAATTCTTCCAGCTCTTCATCTAATTGAGAGTGAAATACTGGAAGAGTTAGCGGATAATCTAGTTCAAAACCGTCATGTAATGTCGACAATCTTCCTATAAAACAAGTTATGTAAAATGAGTGCTTAGAGATGCTAATTTTTCTTGCGTTTACCCCGAACGTTTTCCAAATCGTCCGACTCTTGTCGCATCATTTTTTGACTGTATAAATCTTTACTCACGAAGTGATTTATATTATACGTATTAAAAAGCTCATCGCTTGTTTGTTTGTTTGTTTCGTGAAGGGAAAATGATGTTGCAACGTGCCGGCTAATATTAGGCAAGGTTCATGTAGGGATGTATTGCGCAGTGACTGCGCCGGTTTACAAATCGAAAAGTTATATTTATATGAAAATTATGACGGTTGTTTGATAGCCCATAGAATGCATCGGCTCTCATTTTAGATGAAGGTTAAGTTGAGTTGTCGGAGTTTATCGTGGTAAGTATAGTTACTACAATCTATTCTGATGCGCTTATTTCCGTATCACATTTTGAGAGAAGCCGTTAGCCGGTGAACTATACCTCAAGTTAAATTGCGATTAGTAAGGTAACTGCGAATTCAAGAATTTTAAATTGTGAAAGGAATTAAGAATATGTTCCGAACGTTATTTAGATAGTTTAATTCCATTAATTAAAAATTAATAAAAACATAAATTGGAAAAATAAAGAATAAATTATGTATCGGACTGTGGCTAAACGTTTTGTTTACCTGCTCAGCTGATCCAACCATTATTACAGACAATTTCATTAACTGTATTACATCAGTATTTTACTGAATAAATTACTATTTACGTACTGATATCTAAATCATCACTTCCATTCATCATTTACTCGTCTTTATAGACATACTTGACATACCTTACAGTTGAGTTGTGTTCAACAGGTTTCATTTGCATTGATACAACATATGTAATGACACTTAAAATTACTAATCTTAAATTAATTTGGAAAAATAGCAAAAAAAAGAGTGTAAACTTAGAAGCAGGTTTAAGATTGAACCCACTTCTCAATTTACACTTTTTTTTCTTTTCTGCACTTTGAACTAATTATCCACTGAACGTACAGAAAACTTGATAATCAGTTCAAGACTGCACCACTAAAAAATTTGATGGATGGGTGAAAGCCAATAATATTTATTAAATTTTCAATTGGAATTTAAAAAATATTTTAAAATACATTGCAAAAAGCAGATGGGCCCTAATTAATATACTTTCTGTGATTAATTAATTAATTAATGCACCTTAATTGAAAAATACTCCCTATGCAAAGTAAACCAACAATTTTTCTAGTTTTTTCCAGAATTCTGTCCGTGCATTGAAGGTTTCTTCATAGGAAAGGTAAGATTTCAATATTGCAAAAAAATTCATAAACCCTAATTTTTTTTTTCAGAGTGACTTGTGCAAGAGAGCATCAGAACCATTTCACAAAAATTCAGACTGTTACAAGCTCTTTTCTTCCGTATGTATCGAATTAGAAAACAAATTTTTAGAGCGGGAAATTTCATTTTTGACTTTCATTAAAGGATTCTTTTAAGAGATTGATTGATGAGAGTAACGCAAATCCCTCGTATGCAGATGTTATTAACTTCTTCGGGCTCAACCTCGGTGTTTGTGCCTCACAGATTCCACCGCCAACAGTAGAAAGCAGTGAAGAACGTATTGCTTCCTTTTATGGGAGTGAGGAGTCGTTGCATCAACTTGGTAAGTTTGTGTTTTAAAGTTAGTGAGTTCAATTTGTAAGTTTTACCCTTGCAGGTTCCATTGTAAGTAACGCCAATCTAGGTGATGATGGTCTTTTCATGAGTTGCGTTAGGGAGATTGCGATAGTGGTTAGAGGAAATTGAATGTTTCTTTAATAGTGTATTGAAATGCTTTTAATACTGAAAAGTTAATGTTGTAATTTCATTAAAATGACAATTATAAATAAAATTGTCAACTCTTTTATTTCAAAATCACTTGTACCTGTCTTGATCTTCTCTCTCTTAAAATCTGGTCAAGCACAGTTGTGCTGCCATCTCAATGTGCAAAAATTTCAAAAGTTTAGTAATTGAAAATTATTTGAACTGAAGTTTAGTCTGTGCTCATTAAAACTATTTAAAAACTTCAAAACGTTTGGTCAATATATGACTAACCCCCTAATTTTAATAAAAATTTAATCACATTCATTATCACACATAATTAGAGAATAACTTTACCTTCTGCTTCAAACTTATTAATAAGTTAAATAACCTGAATGAAACTTATTTTTTAAAAATATTGAGTAGAATTAAATAAATTTGGGAAAATAGCAAAAAAGAGTGTAAACTGAAACGTGAGGTTTAAGTTAGGTTAAGTTGCATGTGATTAATTAATTAAGTTGGCTGCTGAAACACCTTGCAAACAGTAATTGTTAAATAATTAAAAAGTGAGAATAAATGAAGCTGGTTATTCACTTTCTTACTAGCAGTGATTGATTATAATACAGGTCACAATGTTTCCTGGTTTGTTTTCAGGAAACTAGATGGCGCTGTTCACTATTCACATTGCATTTTATTATCACATCTGTTCAGTCACTTTGTTCATTATTCTTCTCAACGTGGACATTTATTCATTTAGTAATTATTCACAGGTTTCTTCTATAGTGATTTGTTCATATTGTTGTTTCCTTTCTTTTTATGTGTACAGATGGGGCTATTCACATTATTCATTTGGTGATTATTGTATTCACTATATGACTAAATGAATCATTACTTCTCACTTATTGCAGTGTTTGTTAATACTGACAGGACATATGGTTCTGTGTCCTTTATTCCTCAATTATTACCAGTGTTTGTTTTATTCACTATGTGAGGTGAGAATAAATATGAATAATTAATCACACACAATCACCGGTCTATGGGTATATATAGTTGGTTGTACAAAAATCACCCATATATTAACCAACTCTTTACTGCCGTTCAGAAACGCTTATAACCAACAAGTTGCAAAAATTAATTCACATTTACTTCGTTCTACGTACCACCAGTGTTAAAAATGTACAAATTTGAATCTGTCCTAATCATCACTCTTTTCTTTAAATGTGGTCAAGCACAGTTGGATCTAAATTTTCTTCCACTGGACTGCAAAGTTTCGTCCGAGGGTGCAGCAAACCTATGCGAAGCTTTCAAAACTAAATTACCAGCACAACCTCAAGTAAATATTTTATTCATACAAAATAAGTCAAATATAAGTTCTGTAAACCAAATTGCGCCAAACTCCCTAACTAAAGTAAACCAATAATTTTTCTAGTTTTTCCAACAACTGTGTCCGTGTATTGAAGGTTTCTTTACAGGAAAGGTAAAGATTTCAATTACGCAAAAAAATTTTGAAACATTTATAAAATCCTAAATTTTTTAGAGTGACTTGTGCAAGGCAACACCAGAACCATTCCAAAGGATTCCGCAATGTTACAAGCTCTTATCGTCCGTATGTATTGAATTAGAAAACAAATATTTAGAGCGGGAAATTAATTCTTTTGACTTTCATTAAAGGATTCTTATAAGAAATTTGTTGATGGCAGTAAAGCAAATCCCTTATACGCAGGTGTTATTAACTTCCTAGGACATAACTTTGGTGTTTGTGCCTCACAGGTTCCACCGCCAACAGTAAAAAGCATTGCAGAACGTATTGCTTACTTTTATGGGAATGATGCGTCGTTGCGTCTACTTGGTAAGTTTGTGTTTTGAAGTTAGTGAGTTCCCTTTTTAAGTTTAACCCTTGCAGGTTTCTTTGTGAATACCGCCAATCTAGGTGATGATGGTCTTTTCATGAACTGCGTTAGGGAGTTTGCGGAAGTGGTTAAAGCAAACTGAATGTTTCTTCAATAGTGTGTTGAAATGTTTTTGAAAAGTTGCTTAATGTTGTAAATTTCATTAAAGTGACAATTTAAATAAAATCGTCAACTCTTTTATCCCCATCACAAACATGAATTCTAAATTGAAAATTGATAAATTTTACATTTTGTGACGTCATACATCTTAATAACATTCTTGCAGCAAATCATAATTAATGATGTCATTGTCACAATTTAATTTTCTGCATATAGGGGAATTTTTCTTTGCACATCACAATGGGGCGATGTCGCTTCGGCAGTTCTAACAATGGCCGTGGCATGGCGCGTCGGTACCAGTCGAGGAATTTTGTTTCCGGTTGTGTTTACAGGCGATTTTTTTAAAGATGATGAGTGGGTATGCACAAATGAATGTGCATACTCTAAAATTAGAATTGTCATTAATAAGCTGGCATTTAAAAAAAATCGCCTGTAAATACAACCGGAAACAAAATTCCTCGACTGGTACCGACGCGCCACGCCACGGCCATTGTTACAACTGCCGAAGCGACATCGCCCCATTAGATCCTGCACCAAAAATAAAGTGGATTTATAATTAAAACAACCCTTTAAAAATAACATTTACAATTGGAATTTTAAAAATATTTTTAAAGTATATTGCATAAAGCAGATGGGCCCTAATTGATACACTTAATGTGATTTTAATGCACCTTAATTGAGAAATATTGAACTAGTTTATAATAACACCACCTGAATCAACCAATTAGCCAACTCTTTACTGCCGTTTAGAAACAGTTATAACCACAAGTTGCAAAAATTAATTCACATTTAGCCCGCTCCACCAGTGTTAAAAATGAACAAACTCGTGCCTGTCCTAATCTTCACTCTTTTCTTTAAATCTGGTCAAGCACAGTTGGATCTAAGTTTTCTTTCAATGGACTGCAAATTTTCGCCCGAGGGTGCAGCAAACTTATGCGAAGCTTTCAAAACCAAATTACCAACACAACCTCCTGAAGTAAATATTTTATTCATAAAGTCATCCTGGTTTCAATATTAAGTTCTGTAAACCAAGTTGCGCAAACTCCCTAACTAAATTTTTCTAGCTTTTTCCACTACTATGTCCGTGTATCGAAGGTTTCTTTGCAGGAAAGGTAAAATTTAAATTACGCAAATTTTTTTTAAATGTTTATAAACCCTAATTATTTTTAGAGTGATTTATGCATTGTTACAAAAGAACCCTTTCACAAAATTCCACAATGTTACCAGCTCTTGTCTTCCGTACGCATCGAATTAGAAAACAAAATTTTTAGAGCGGGAAATTAATCCTTTTGACTGTCATTCAAGGTTGTTTTTAAGGCATTGGTTGACGGCAGTAAGGCAAATCCCTTATATGCAGCTGTTATTAACTTCATCGGGCACAACCTCGGTGTTTGTGCCACTCAGGATCCACCGCCAACAGTAAATAGCAGTGAAAAAAGTATTGCTTTCTTTTTTGGGAATAATGCATTGTTGGAATTACTTGGTAAGTTTGTTTTTTAAAGTTAGTGAGTTCATTTTTTCCTTTTCAAGTTTTTCCTTTGCAGGGACCGTTGTGAAGGCGGCCCTTGGAGATGATGCTGGTCTATTAATGAGTTGCGTTTGGCAAGTTGCGGCAGCGATTAATACAAATTGAATGTTTCTTTAATAGTGTATTAAAATGTTTTCAATACTGAAAAGTTACGTTAATGTTGTATTTCATTAAAGTGAACATTTAAAATGAAATCAATAATTCTTTTTTCCCTAACATGAAACACATACAACATGAATTGTAATGTAAAATGATGTTATGCGCGTTATCAACAATCTTGCAGTAAATAATAATTAATGACGTCAAAATTTAATTTTATGTCCAATTTTTCTTAAAATTGTTTTTCTGTTCATAAGGGATAACAATATAAAAACTTATGACACTCAAAATCGTTTAATTTCTCTCAGAAGAGAGCAGCACTTGCCGGATGGTAATTAAAACGTTACAGGCTGGATTGCACCAACCTCAGTTAAAATTAAACCTTGTTTAAAACCCTACTTAAAGGGACACTCAACCCCCGAGACAAGTTGGGTTTAAATAAAAGATTGAAATCATCTAAATACTTATGCAATACTCAAATTTCTTAATTTTGAACCGTAATTTAGTTTAAAATGAAAACATTCTATCACGTGGTTGGTTTACATCACGTGATGGAATGTTTTCATTGTGTACTAAATATCGGTTCAATATTAAGAAATTTAAGTATTGCGTACATGTTTAGACCATTTCAATCTTTTATTTAAAGCCAACTTGTCTTAGGGGTTGAGTGTCCCTTTAAACTGAGTTTAATGAAAAATGCGGTGCACCAACCCTAGTTAAAATTAAACTCGCCTTAAACTAGGTTCTAATTACCCAAAAATTTTTAGAGCGGGAAATTAAGCGACTACTAAAACTCTCCCCGAATTAAATTGATTAAATGCACCTTAATTGAAAATATTTAACTGAACTAGTTAGTAAAAACACCACCTGAATCAATCAATTAGCCAACTCTTTACTGCCGTTTACAAAACGCTTATAACCAACCAGTTGCAAAAATTAATTCACATTTAGCCCGCTCTACCAGTGTTAAAAATGAATAAACTTGTACCAGTCCTCATCTTCACTCTTTTCATTAAATCGGGTCAAGCACAGTATGTAAGTTTTATTTTTACTTACCATCATCGAGAAAAACAATTAACCACTTTCTAAATTCAACAGAAATGCGAAGTTTCGCCTGAGTCTGCAGCAATGTTATGCGAAGCTTACAAAACTAAGTTATCAGCGCTACCTCCCGAAGTAAATATTTTATATAAAAAAGTTTCAATATACGTTCCGAGTTGCGCAAACTCCTAACACACAAAATTATGCACAAAATTTCTTTTTTAGCTTTTTGCAGAACTGTGTTCGTGTGTTAAAGGTTTCTTCACACGACAGGTAAGACTTAAATTATGCACAAAATTTTTGATTGTTTATAAACCATACTTTTTAGAGTGAATTGTGCATTGTAACACAAGAACCATTTCACAGGATTCCACTGTGTTACTATTTCTTGTCTTACGTATGTATCGAATTCTCCGTCAATCCCCCCCACAACCACAGAACATAGGATTTAGGCCCCTAAACTCCGACCAGACTAGCACTTACCTCAGAAAATCTAAATTTAGACTTTCCTTCCTGGAATGACCTACACAATGGTCCTTCCTGTCCACGCCCAAACTCGTGGTCCCCTCTATCTCCACTTGTGACTAGACGTAGAATTTTCTTCTAACCAGCTCAAGGTCTTGAGTACGGTGATAGATAGACTACTACCATGGTATTCAGTGAAAGGTGTTGCAGAAAAGACCAAAACTTGGTGTATGACATAAAATGGTGACCAAAAGGTATTGTAATAATTGATCAAAATGGGATTATAATGTTGGTGAGAAATAGTCAGACTTTTAGTTAGAAAATGTTAGCCAAATTTTCCAGTTTTCAATGAGCAGTGACAAAACTTGAGTCAATTTTTGGCAAATGGCTACCAAGCTTGAGTCAATTTTTTTTTGGGAGTTGTTAATGACATAATGACTAGGATTGAATCCCAATTGCCCTGATATTCCACCGACTCTGACGCTACATATTATTTCATATTGTCCAGCAGTATGATCAAAGATTTCAGTTTTTAATGTCATAAGGATCCA
>JAQGAS010001671.1:0-16490 GCA_034686365.1 Pachymerium ferrugineum
AAAAACATGGATCAGCAAATTTCGCGCATGCTCTATTTGCGCTACCTTCTAAAAAGTATTATTATATATACCTTGGGGCGATACTAATTTGCAGACTTGACTAAGTGAACCCTGGTTAGGCATCGGATAAAAGAGGAACAGGATGAACCGGATGACTTTGCCAGTCAAGGTTTAAAGAGCGTAGTACACTCTTTCAACCTTATTTGCCAGTTTTACTAAAACCTGGTGGCGAGTGAAAAAAGATGAACTAACCAGGATGAACAAGTTATACCGTATGTTTTTTACAAAAAATTTGAGTACACTTTTTGTAGATCAAATTTTTAAATAAAATTTTCTTTAATAAAAATTCTTTGTATCTAAATATACAAGTTATAAAATACAAAATAATAAAATTTAAAATACTCTATAAAAGCAATATTAATTTAATTTTTCTCAATATTAATTTAATTTTTCTCAATATTAATTTAATTTTTCTCAATATTAATTTAATATTAAATTTAATCAAAAGGAGTATCCCAGGTAACTAATATTTTGTATGGGAATTAAAATGCATAGTGAGTTCGCTCCATTGGCTATGGATCATGTGACACCCCCTGTTGTACCAGTAGGTAAAAATAGAGGTGGCGGACACATCTTAGTCTTTCCATCCTGTCTTTCCATTTTGTCCTAGCAGTGTGTCAAGGGACGACCGTGATTTGTGTGACAGGTTTTGGAAAGGAACTGTGAGATTTGTATCAGGTTAAGGTCAACCCATGTGTACCTACTCTAATTAGAATAAACGTGTTGGCAATGTGTTGTACATTACCAGATCCCTGTAATGCAAGGAATATGATTATCACCATATTCCATATGATGATAATCATATTCATATTCATATTCGAAACTGTAGAAAATCAAATGTGGGAACTTTGGGAAAGAGTGACAGCAATAGTGAATGCACAACTGAAGATGAAGCAGTATTAAGATTGGAATGTGTGCGTATGGTATCAGCATTAAAGGGTGGTCGATTTCATCAATTAGTTACAATAAGAGGGAGAGACATTATATTTAAACTGGACACAGGTGCTGAAGTGAATGTGTTACCGTTGCCAGTGATTAAAAGGAATGACTTGAAGATTAAGCTCCAACCTACGACAGTCTTGGTGCAAACACACCCACGTAATAAAATACCAGTTTTAGGAAAATGTCGACTTCGTTGTGGAATAAAGGGACAAATGCATTCTATAACATTTATAGTTACAGACATTGATGAAGAACCAGTGTTAGTCGATGCCATTTGTGAGGAGTTGAATTTGGTGAAGAAAATTGAAAGACTTACAAACGGACAATTGGAGGATCCAAAAAATATTATAAAAGAATATGACGATGTGTTTAATGGATTTGGTACTTTTCCAGGTGAATATGAGATTCGTCTTAAGGCTGATGCAAAACCAGTCAAAGTAGCAGCCCGTAAGATTCCAAGGGAATTGAAAAACAAGACTAAAAACAAATTAGATGAAATGTGCCAACAGAAGAAAATTAGATGATAACGAATATGTCGACTGGATTAGCCCAATAGTTACGGTTGAAAAACCAAACGGCGATGTAAGAATTTGTTTGGATCCAGTTTACCTCAATGCAGCAATGGAGAATGAAGACTATCCAATGCCAGTGTTGGAGGAACTTCTAGCTGACATCGGCAATGATGATGAATTCAGTTTACTAGACGCGCATGATGCATTCTCGCACAAGAAGTTGACACGAAAGAGTTCACTGCTGTGTACATTTGCAACACCTTAGGGTAACTATTGTTTTTTGGGTCTCCCATATGGATTGAAAATTTCTGCACAAGTTTTCCAAAGAGCGATAAACAGAATTTATAAGTGAGAAGAAAAGGTATCTCCATATGTTGAGGATGTTTTGATACGTGGAAAAGGGCGAAACGATCATAACCATCAGCTGCGAAGAGTCCTACAATTAGCAAGGGAAAACGGATTAAAATTTAATAAGAGTAAACTTCAACTTGCAAAGAGAGAAATTATTTATTTGAGCGATATTTTGACTCAAAACGGTTTGAAGATACAAGAAGATAAGGTCAAAGCAATCAAACAAATGCCAAAACCGGAAACGAAGGAAAAACTGAAGAGATTCTTGGGTATGGTTGTATACAATGGGAAATTCGTGGAGAATCTCACTCAGAAGACCGACTACTTGCGACAATTATCAAACGAGGATGCAGTATTTAGATGGGACGCAGTGGCTATAAAAAGAATTCGAAGATTTGAAATAGCTATAACCACGGCCCCAGTATTGGCATTATACAATCCAAAAAAATAAGTTACAATAGCCACAGATGCGAGTTCATTTGCGATTGGTGCGGTAATAATGCAGGAAAGTAAACCGGTGGCGTATATGTCCGTCACATTAAACCAAGCGCAGAGGATGTATGCCCAAATAGAAAAAGAGATGTATGCTGTTGTGAGAGCTTTGGAACATTTCCGCTACATAGTGTATGGTAGGACAGTTACAGTGATAACCGACTACAAACCCTTACCAGTGGCGTACGCAGAAATTTCAAATGGGGGGGGGGGGGGGGGTTATTGGTGGGCACTGTCTTTTTTTCTGGGGGGCGGGGGGGTTACTATATTTTTACCTAAACAATGAGATAAAAAAAATGTTTTTTTTTTAAATTTTTTAAGTAATGTAACACTACAAATACTACAATACTACTTGCCACGTGGATTTTACTAGCTAATGGGGGGGGTTCTGACCCCCAAAACCCCCCCCTGCGTACGCCACTGTTGTGTGTAGAATGTAATTCTTAAGAGAGATTCAATTGATAATTTTGGATATAATAGTTGTAGTAGCTCCATCTGGTGTGTTCCATGGGGAAAAAAATCGATTCAGAGTTTTCTATATGTGTGTGGAAGTTTTCTCGTCTCATTCTTTTCTTTGCCTTTCAGCTTGAAATGTCTTTGAATTCGGCTAGCTAATTACATTCAATTGCGATAATTGTGTTTATTTTACAAAGAAGACGAAGATTCCTCATTAGCAATTGATTGATGGCAAATTTTTGTAGTTAGTTAAGAATGTGATTAGAGGTTGCGAGTGGAAATGAAACGAGATGGTTGGCCAATTTAAGAATTTCATGCTCTTTTAATGATTTCCTGATGAATTGAGGTTGTCTCTATTTCTTACGTTTTATTTTAACTTTTGTTTATTTTAAATTAAAGAGTGCGTTAATTCTGAAGTATTTTTTGTAAACTTTTATGTTTAAGGATAAATAACAAGTCTGGATAAAGATTGTTCATTTAATAAAAACTCAAAACTTTTTTATAAATTGGTGTAATATTCAGAATGTAAAAGAAGTCCTGTTGTTCTTTTAAACAAAATTTCCATTTTGGATGAGAAAAACTAAAAAACACTCGACCGGAAATTATTCCAGCACGGAAGATTATTCCTAAGATGACAAGACTATGTAAAAGACCTCGAAATCAAATAAATAAAAACACAATGATAATTATCAAAAAAATACATAATTTAAAGTTCCCCCCAAAAATATGATACAAAAAAACAAACTTATTATTAAAATTCTTGAAGTAAACAGGAACAATTCAAGAATGTCAATTAGCTAAGGGTGTATGTTGAACCTAAGTATTGAAATAAAATTTGATAATTTACGACCGGATCACATATTTATAATCCGAGTTACTCACCGGGGTTGAGCTGGCCAAAGGCATGTTGTAGAACCCCAATAGAGAGATACAAGATCATTACTCAAATAGAGGGGCGTGTTTTTATAACAAGATAAAAAATGCACGAAATTTAATGAGTTTTTAAAACTCCTATATAATATGAAATCTAAATTTAAAAAAACATTTCTGGCCAGATAAAAGAATTCCATAAAAATGCAGAAAAAAAATTACACACCATATCCAATTGTGCAAAAAATTCATCCTTCAGAAAAGTTTGAAAAATGTTTATTTTTACTTTTTAGTAGAATTTTTTTTAGATTGAAGGATGTAAGGTTGTTTATATCCCATATCAAGAAAGTTGTCCAAGCTATGCTTGTTTACAGAATATGGTGTTGCTTTGAGTCTCTTAATTTTATCCGTCATTTGTGACGAAAGCTCTAACTTCTGATGATGAAGTCTTAGAGAGCCGGCAGAGAAAAGTACGATGTAAAAAATTCTAAAAACAAATTGTACAGAAAGGTAAAAATCGAATGTTTTGTTTCAAGTAAGTTTCCACTCTTTTGTATACATACATAGCATCAAAGGTTTTCGCTCAGAATGATTTTTATTTATTTTCTTATTTAAAAAAAATTAGAAAAACAAGCCACAAAATACTGATTTTCATTTATAAATGTAGAAAACAAAGAAGTGGTCATCCAAGGCTTAAAAATTTATAGGGACAAAGACAGAGGCTATCTGTTCTTTGCTTTGTGGTTATGGTTTGCGTTGTAGAGTGCGCCATAGTTAACACCATATTACCCCGAGGAAACATCCGACCCCATGAACTACAGACGGTTTGCACAGTAACTTGCACGCTTATTTCTCAAGAGAATTGCTGGACATTTGAGGTAAACGTACAGGACATTATTATATAAACTGCATCTTATTTGCTAAAATGCTCACGTTTTAATGGTTTATGCATAATTGTAGAGTTGAAGCCATTTCACTTAAGAGCCGTAAATGAAATTTTGCTCTTTTATTAAAGTTGATAACTCATTGGCTTACCCTTCAAAGTGAACATAATTATTTAATTAGACTTTAATATGGCTTTAACTTTGCTGCTTTAATTTAAAAGGATTGATTAAATAGTTAAAGATTTTTTAAGAAGTTGGGAACCGATTTGAGAAACATTTGAGGACATTAGGTAATCAATTAGCGAGTTAATTGATTTTGCACTGGGTAGTAAAGATCGAATAGATTGTAATTTGTTTTCAACAGATTAGATTAAATCTTCCAATGGATGCGGATTAGGAAACTGAAATAATGTTATGACATATTTAAAACAAAATCGAAATAATAAACTTTGCAGCTTGTAAGCGTAGAGCAACATTTATCAATGATATTTTATAACTGATTTGTTGAATCTATTATTCAAAATTGAGTCGAAACTCAAGTTTTTGAAAATAAGTTAAATTGAAATTTTACTGCTAAAGAACGAGATTTGAAGTTTTCGTTTTAATAAATTTTGTCAAAAGAGGGCGAGGATGTCATTAAAAAAAATCATTAAAAATTTAATATCCGGTTTAAAAGTAAAAAGAAGAATTGCCCCAAATCCAAATGAATTACAAACAATGCCGAGTGAATGCTGTAACGAGTGGTATTAGTTCTTATGCCCTTAGTATGGAATAGAATTGGTATTATGAACGTCAAATAATTTAAATGTGTAAATTACTTGACCTGTCATTACCCTAAAGGTAAGTTCATACTGGTAACTACACTGAAGTTGCCGTTCCCATTGCTGCTCGATTGTTTATACAAGTGTCTACACTTGCTTCGAAAAAAATTTGTGATTGGCTGTCCTCTGTGTACAGCGGGAACACCAACAATGTGTTATACATGATTATAGGTGACTATTGTTATAGCAGTATGTATACAAATTGTTGTGTAATAAACGATCAGTCATGATGAGTGATTAGACCGAACAGTAGTGACGAGGAAAATATGGTGCATTTGGACATGAGTTTAAAAAAAATGAGGAATAATTCTAAATACGGTAACTGTATGAAGGAGTTAGGAACAAAATTTTTGGTGTGACTTTGCTATGGTTGGTGTATAGTAGTTTATTGGTGCCGAAGAAAGAGATAGAAGAGTAGAATTTGGAGCATTCACAGACCCTATTCTACCTTTATTTCTAAGAGTGTAGTGGAGGAAGATAAACAATTCCATGAGACGGTGAAAATAGAAAAAGATATAATAATGGCAGATTGGAGAATTTGAATATGATGAAGGGGCATCTTGGAATGAGTACATTGAGAGATAGGGGTTCTTTTTCAAAGGTAACAATATCGTGAGTGAGGATAGAAAAATGCTTTGCTTCTGACATTGTGTAGAGAACAAACATATACCGGTACATTAATAAGATCATTAGCAGGTTCAGCGCAAGTGAACATATGAACAAATTGTGGCAAACGTTAAGTCCCCCAACTTCACCCAGTCCCATCTAAAGTTTAGATCAAGAATCAGAGGAGATGATGAGACTGTAGCTAGCTTTTTTAACAGCATTAAGACAATTGAGTGAGGATTATGAATTATATGGATCAAATGGAAGAGAACAATTGATTGTATGAATTTAGCCTGAGATGTTACAAAAAAAATTATTGGATGAAAATGTGACAACATTGAAATCAGTTTTAAACATAGCTTTAACAGTGGACGTAGCAGATAAAAACATTGAGTCTTTAAAGAGAGAAGTATAAGTTGTAGATTTACCAATAGATTTAGAGAAAAGAAAAGATAATACAGCTAAGAGAGTGGTTAATAATAATAAGCAAGAGACTGAGTTGGAGGATGTTGAGTGGATTAATAATAGTAAAGGTCGTGGTAAACAAGACAGAGATAAGTTAGAGGCCAGTTTAGAGGATTGGTGAGACAAGGCATTAGCAATAAACATCAAGGTTGTTATTGTTGCGGTGAAAGTAGATATAGAGCAGCGATGTGTCCTAAAAGACATTTAAGATGTTTTAATTGTGGTGAAGTACACTCATAGAAAAAACGGTTGTTGATTCACACCTAAAAAGGTGTAATGCGCTTGTCTTTTTCGTAGCACCTATTTCGGAGTAAATATACACCCTCGGGTTGGGGTGTTTCTCCACACCTACATGGAGGATGTATATGTACACCCTAGCTCGCCTATAGGGCGCCTATAGGGCCCTCTGTGATGGGGTGTATACACCCCATCACAGAGGTGTGCATTCACATCCCAGGTGAAGGTGCAAATACTCTGTATACACCCTATTATTTTATAATAGTGTCCATGTACACCCAAGAGTGGATTAATGAACCCCTTAATGATGTAATTCTGGAGACATTTTGTTTTTGTTTAAATTTTAAAACATATTTATGATGTCTGATATCATAGATACCATAATGGTCGTGCAGCCATTCGGCATCAATGATTATCACGATAGGCTCGTGACTCACTGATGCCATTATTGTTTGTCTCGTGTATGCCTGTGACAAACAGGAACACACGTGATACTACAAACAAATGGCAAAGCTATTCACCAGTCAAGATGTCTTGATATGAAATGACTGTACACCCAAGGGATTATCTGGTCATAAGTGAAGATATTAAAACATAATATAAACAGCCAGTTACTGTTTATATTCAAATTGATTGAAATAAGTTATTACATAAACGTGATTAATTAATATGCATAACAGGAGAAATGATAAACAAATAAAATAGAACCCTTAGGCTCTCTTATGACAGTTGAAAACTGAGGCTCAATACACCCTACATTAACACCCATCACTTGGTAAGGTGTACACGTTTATATTAAAGGTGTACAATAACCCATTTTACACCTATTTAACACCTGTTTCTCTAAGTATTACACCATTTAAACTAAGAGGTGTAGTTACCTGATTTACACCTATACAGTACACCTTTTTTTTGCTTATTACTTACACCTTCAGAACAGATATAGATAAAATGATCACTGATACTAAAAGGTGTATATTAACACCCTTTCATTGGCAAGGTGCATAATTTTGCAAAAAAGGTGTTTTAACCAACTTTTACACCTGTTTAACACCTTTTTTTTATGAGTGTAAGATATTTTGCTAATTGGTTTTTCAAGTTTAGACGTAGTAGACCAAAAAATAATTGGACAGGTCTGTTCAGTTTGGTCGTGGATTTTGAGGTCATGGACTGCAACCTAATAGTAGTGGGTAAACAAATTTTATGTGAACATGAACCTTTGCATCATTCGAACTGCAATGGCCTAGATTACCCACAATTTTTCGTTGGCACAGTAATAGCGACATCAATGTGGTCACCTGTCTAAACTTAACTTAAAGAGAATTAAAATAACCCAATCTAACCTATCCCAAGTTGATTTTATCAAATTTAATATCAATTATTTAGACTATAGCCTAGACCATTTTCATATTTTCCCAGGACTTTTTTTTAGTAATTTTTAACCTCTGGCAAGGTACTGATAGTACATAAATAATAATAACTTTAATAACTGTTTAATAGGAGAGGGCAGAGGCAGAGCTTACTCGCCCAACCCCTACCAGAATTCAGATTTTTGTTAGTGAGTTAGTTGATGGGGGAAACACGAGAACCTGGCGCAAACCCATCGACAGCCGGCAGGAAGATCTGAAAACTTCCTTTACACATATGGATCTCCGGAAAGAAATCTCGTGGCGGGATTCAAGCCAGGTTCCAGCTTGGTGTAAGGCAAGCACTCTTAAGTACTGCGCCACCACTGCCCCACAACCGTAGTCGTAAGATCTATGAATATTTACGAATTATATTTCATTACAATTTTGTTATTAATTTATTTAAAATTTCTTTTGTAATATTTTATAAATCTAACCGTTTAAAGTGTAACGTAAATATTTTTTGTTTTAATCTTCATATAAAATATATGTAAAAGAACTCGATTAAAACGGATTGAAATGTGTCAATACATTCAATGTATTATGAAAATTCAAATGAGCAAATCCTCAAACATTTGTAAAAGATTAAATATTTTTTTAAAAACTTTACAATTGCGAATGGCGCATATTAGAAATGCTTTATATCTAATGTCATTGGCTTTGGAATTCAGAGAATTTAAATTGATGTCTTGAGCTGATCTTGTGACTTATAAGTTAGTATTTAAATCTGTTGCACTGAACAATTTTTAGACAGAAAATCTCTTTCTATGCATCCCAGATCATAAATTTGTATTTTATAAGATACAGTTCTTGAATTAATTTTTGAAAAATCTCTAATGGATTTTCATTTTTTCTGAATAATTATTGTTAAATTTAGCTTGATTTCAATACAAATTCTCTGTATTTAATGACAAACGCAAATTGCCCTTTTGGCATATCTCCATATTCTTAAAGGGACACTCAACCCTAAAGACAAGTTAGGTTGAAATAAAAGATTGCAATCGTCTAATTACGTATAGAACACTTACATTTTTTAGTTTTGAACTCCTATTTAGTTTAAATGAAAATATTCTATCACGTGATTTAAACCAACCAATGGGATCAATAGTTGTGGTCAGGCCTGGCCATAGAAATAAAGCTCATTGGTTGGTTTAAATCACGTGAAGGAATGTTTTCATTTAAACTAAATAAGAGTTCAAAATTAAGAAATGTAAGTGTTCCATACGAAATTAGATGATTGCAATCTTTTATTTATACCTAGCTTAACTCTAGGGTTGAGTGTCACTTTAAAACCAAATTTTTCAAACTATGTAGATCACTAGGGCAATTACATCCCACGAATATTTCGAAACAATCGTAACAGGTGAAGTTGAAAACAATTTGCAAAGCACTCAGTGTCATCTTTGATTTGCAGCCCCATTTTCGAAAAGTGTAAATTTGACATCAGACTGACAAATCTTCTCTGCGACTCGTCTTCCATAGCTTTGTAGAATGGAAGGCAATTCATTTTGTGGTGCCGTGATTTTCGAGGCAGCAATGATACTCTGTTCTTGTTCAATGCTATACACTGAGTCGCTGCGTGGCTGCTAGGGGATGAAACGCGAAAAAGGAGGAATGGAAAGTGACAGAACCTAGTATTCAACCCCTTCTACTTCCCCCATGTGGCAAATTTGCCATTTGCTGACGACATTCACTATAGATCATGAGCTCAAGCTCGAAAGAAAAAAGTGTGAAAAGTTTTATATCAAACAGATGGCTAAAAGGGAGATTGAGTACCATAGGAATCAACTTAGATTTATGGATAGTGAGTGTTATATCGTAATCTTCAAACTTTGAGAGCTGCGTTATTGTTAATGTGTTGGTGTTAACTTTTTTAGGATTAGGATTTTGAAAGTGAGTTTGTAAAGTTTATAATACAAAATGCGACAAAATGAAATAAATATAAGCAACATATGAAAAAATAAACAAAAATAACCTAAATCATCCACTCAACATGTTCAAACGGTCCATCATCAGATTTTAAAAAAATACGGTTTTAGACCACAAAATCCAAAAACGACAATCAGTTCTTAAATAATTAGCATTTAAATCTTCATAACATATGTAAGTGATAAGTTGAGCAATAACTTTATTCTACAAATTCAAATTAACACATTATTGCAATTGTGGTTTTAACTTGAAGATAAAGAAGTCACAAGAGTTCTTATGAATGATGCAAAGGATTCCCAATATGTTTTTCAGCTTAGATGGACTTTTTATTTATTCCTCCAAATATTTCATTCATTCACACAAAATATACTTGCAGTTGTGATGATGACTATAAATCTGATTTTTTTTTTTTACCAAGGGTTTTTCCATTGAACAAAATGCTGAGTTGCTAAAGAGGCGTTACATGTAAGTTGAGTTTACAAACAAATAATACTCTATGGGATCTTGGCAATAAAATTAGACGCATTAGACTAAAACACAGATTAGAAACTACTTTTTACTATTTGGATTAAGAAGTTGTGTGTGTTCATGCATTGTTTAATCTTTTTCCCTCTCATGTGAACGCCCAACCCTTTTCTGGGTGACGTCACTTATTGAAAAGAAGCTACCTCATCACCCTCATCCTCATGTTTAATTTTTCAAACGTATGTGATGTCATGAAGAAGTGTGCACAGTATTTGATACGATATCTATGGATCGTTAAAAAAGAATCACCAATTTTTTTATGGTTTGTCAGAAGAATAATATCACTTGTGATGGGTAACGGTTAATAGCTATTTATTAATAACAATCACTGCTGTCGTAATAGTTATAATAAATCTAAATTTGTAACCAATCACAAATTATGTGGTTCAGGTTGTGCAGAGTGAACCTGACATAAGTAATCAGCAATTTTTATAATAATTTATATATGTAAACTTTAGGTGAATATTTCCATCCATAAAGTGAATACCACAAATATTTATTTGTCCTACTACGACTTACATAGCTTCTATAAGTGCGGTTTAAGTTTCAAGAGCAGGTGATATTCATCCATTAGGCAAATATCACTCAAGTGAAGGGAGATGCTTTGGCATACTTGTCAACGTGCCGAAAGATTCGAGCCAAAAGAACTGTACAAAGATATGCAATCCCAAGGTACAATGAAGGTACTCCCACCAAAATCGCCAGTTAAGTCACTGTGTAAGTGCCTCTTTCTTTATCCAAAAATACTGCCTCTATCACAACCATATATGAAAACCTCAGTGAGACTTGCATAAATCTGTATGAGAGTTAGAAGCTCAGATGGCGATTTTCCACTCCTTTTATACCCTTCTGTATTAGTCCAAGGGTTGAGAGGCGTCTTAAATAATCACTTGCGACGCCTGTGACTAATTATGACGTCCATGTGGGTTTAAATGGTTGGGAAATCAACTAACACTTTATCCACTACCGTCATCCCCCGAACATAACATTATGGTGCTGTGTTCGAATAAAACACCATGGTGTTATGTTTGAAGTAAATGGATGAAGTTTTGTTTGTAGCAAATTTTTTACTTATTTCATGATAATTTTTACTTTTTTAATGTAATAGAGCCTCCCACAGGATATGGTGGGCGGAAATACAACAGTGTTTTATTGGTTGTCGTGGAGTATTACATAGGAACAGAATATTTCTTTATACTTTACTTTCACTTTTACTTTTTATATAACTTTTCATAAATTTTAATTATGAAATCAAAGAAAAGCAATTAAAATATCATGGTATTCAAATACAATACCATGGTGTTATACTGGAAATGGTGTTGCATTCGAATTTTTTCTAAAAGTTTGAAAAAAATGAGTTTTTGAAAAAACTTTAATACAACACCATGGTGTCACCAAGGATGTATATCCTTGGTGTCACGTTCGAGGGAAGACGGTAGCAATAAAAGAGACAATAGAAAGTTTGCACAAGGCCCATCTTATAGCTATAAGCACGACTTAAGTTTATGTGACCTTGAGTACCTATAAAGCCATAGGTTGGTCACGTGATTCAGAAAAAGAAACCATCACTGTTCAATGTTTATGCGCCACCATTTGTAAGTGCGTTGAAGCGACAATTGAAGAGCATGAATTGAAAATTAAGCATACTTTGGTTGAAGTAATAACGAAACAAAATGCTGGTGAGCATATTTTTTTTTTAATTTTACATTTAAAACTAATGTTAACCTGTTTCATGTTATACAGCTGTAACAACAAATTCAACTTTAGACATTTTTTTACTACATTTGGTTAGTTAATTAAATCCTTAGAAGTAACTTTTAGCTGAAATTAAATTGCTCATTAACATTTCAAGCTTCTTCTGTTTGTTTTATATTTATAAGTTACCTGTAAAAGTTACTGTGCACAAACTGCATTATAAGATAGTAGTCTATACTATAAGCAACCTCTATAAGTTACTCAGTGCAAACTCCCTAATAAGAGTGGAAATTCATGAAATATGAATTCCTTGTACTTCTAATAGAAATGTGATTACAATTTCATCCTCTCTGCATTAAAGGGGGGTTCTCATTAACAATCGGTTACCAGTTGGCGCTACTATCGCGGCTCATACCGTCCCACAACACGTCATCATAAAATCTGGGGATTGCTAAAACGCGAAATTCAGACTCGTAACTTTGGGATTAAATTGTAAAATATGGAAGCTCTGACGGATGTAGGTGCAATGGAAGAAAAGGTAGTACATTATACCATCTTTCACCCCCAATATTAATATTTTTAATGAGAGCCCCCCTTTAAGAAGATTCTGGTAGTATATAATTTATTATCAAAACTCCTAGTCTAATAGAAATTTGTGTTTTCCCATAACCCTAACATCTAAATATAAACTACATATGTGTGGAATTAAATTATAATCATACTTATAATTTAATTTGTCTTTCATTACCATAATTGTAATTATTTCTACCAGTTGATGTGGCAACAAGAACACATTAGTTATGTAGCAGATGCTAATTTAGCCTATGATATTAGACATTTAACCTTCCTAAATATCCAATATCGTGAACACACACTGATACATTTTGTAAAATTATTCAAAATGGCGTCCAAAATTATGCTATTCTTTTAAGGCAGAAAGGAGGCAAAAATATTGATGACTGCCTTTTATACTGTAATAACTACCGTAATTGAAAATTTGAAATTGTTGAAAAGTTAACAATTTCAAATTTTTAATTACGTATTAAGGAGTTTGTACACAGGAGCTTCTGTGGTAGGATTTCGGCTCTTTACTGTCTTATAATCAGGACCAGCTCAACCCACTCCCATATAGGCGCTTGATGCCAGGGGCGCCTGAAATCTCTGACGCAAGAGTAAAAGAAAATTATAAGAGAAGAGGAAATAAAATCTCGTGGGCCTAACCACTTCAAAATGTTTTGTTGTTTTAATTTGTATCTATTACTGATTACAGTTAAGAATAACTAATCATTGCCAGTATACTGTATTATAATAACAATAATTCAAGGGCGCCAAGTACCCTAGAGCAGGCTTGTTTATAATCTCTACGAGTTCAAAATACATGTTTGTACAAACCCCTTTTTCTTTACCACTTTAGAATTATAAACACCAGTTAAAAAGAGGATGTGACATAGAACAGTTGTGATTTGTTCACCTGCTGGCAGTCAAATCACTTCCATTTAGTGGCAACCAACAAACAAATCTTACATGTTGAGCAAAGGCAAATAATCTTTCGTAGTTGATTTTTAAATCATTGCTAGCCATCGATACAAATACATATTTTTTATCATTTCTGGCAACAATGTGAAGGCATGTTACATTTATTTATGCTGTTGTGTATAAACGATGAAAATAGAATTTAGAATGAATTAAGTAATAGTATTGACAATGACAATACCATATTACATCGGTCTTGCGTTTTCAAATCTTTCTACTAGCAATTGTCAGTGCTAAAGGAGTGGTATTGTGGAACCCTACTGAATTTTTTTACATTACAAAATCTTGAAATTGTAATGATAACAATCATCAAGCAATTACTAAATTCTTTTTTAAAATCTGCCAGCTGTATTTTTGATATTAGCAATTGAGTCTAGTAGTTGTTTAGTAGGTACCGCAAAAACGAGCGTTCATGATATACAAAATATTGAGTTGTTAACTCAATTTGGCCGAATTGATTTGTGTGCCAATAAGGAAATGCGCTAGTTAACTAACAGTACGTTTTTAATTAAATTTCTAAATCTTCGACTTACCAATTTTAACATATTTTTCTTCCCTTGCCTTTACAGAATATTACGTTTTCTCAATTGATTCGCTAAGTTAAAAACAAACATTTATCATTGGAAGTTGAAGTTGATCTGCTCATTTTTATGCAAATTAATAAATGTATAACTCGTGCATTTGGTTATCAGGCTGTGCACTGTGCATATGGAGCACGTAATGAGCGATAAAATGGAAAATTTGTTCCCGTGCGAAACCATTTTGACACAATCTGTACACAATCTACAAATCAGTTTCGAGCAGCTTCGTATCAATATACAAGTCTTACGGAATACAAAGAACCAACTCACACTTAAGAAAACAACATTTTAAAACACTAAATTTTAACTGAAATGTTTTAGCAGGTCAAACAAACGAACGTAATCTCATTTACATGTTTCATATTAAAACTATTTTAACCGATCTAAAATTTTGAGAGGATATTTTTATCCTTGAAACACTAATTGAAAAAAGTAAAAACATGTCATTGAAAAAAATAATAAAGCCTAAAAAAAATTCACGACATTTTCTCTGCTTCCAGATGACTTCCGAAGTTAAAAAGCCACCCTCATCCATCCCCATTGCACAACACCACGTGACCACACCCGGGTTCGAGAATCTACACAGTTTCGAGAGTACACGGCAATTGCCCCAGTGAGCGGCGCGTGCTCTCACATTTTACGTCTGGCGCTCGACTGAATACCTACCAGTTTCCCAGTCGTGCTCTAGTAAGGTGTTTATTCGGATAGAAACCAACTACCCTCTTCTAACTATTACCCAGTTTTCGTCTCCTCATTATTGTGCAGAAAAAATTTTATCCCGGATCACTTACTGGATTTCTCTACTTGGAATACTCATTACCGTGACAAGAACCTAAATACCAGTGAGAGTGATGAAGCTTGTGCTTGCTTAAGAAAATCTACTCAACCCCTTTGCTGATACCACAACAAAACCAGGAACTATGCGAGCCATTCAATGGAACACGCTTTTCAGTTTGGTGCCTCATTGCCTGCTTCTTTTTGGATTATTACAACCATCGGGATGTATCCAGGGAAGCACTCAGAAAGGTTAGGAACAGTTCTTTTTTTTTTTTTTTTTCATTTTTGCTGAAAAAATGAGTTTTGGTTATAATTTTTTTTGAGACAAATTGAAACCGATAACCCAGTTATTCGGATTCGGGCCGCGTTCGGGTTTTCGATTTCATGACAGCGATGCTCGTGTATTAAATGTAGTTTATTGTCTATGTGTGAGGTTATTTTTTATCTCAAGGATTGGTTTCGATGTTTTGACACGGATATTGATATTTGGTTTGTTTAATTTTTTATTTGTAAAGTTGTGTGTATTGATGTTTAGGTCGATCAACCACTCACTGTCTGACATAATTTTTTTAAAAAGTATTATGTTTAATTTTTTTCTTCTAAGTATTAAGTTTTTCGAGAGGTACATTTAACCCGCATCTATTTATTATGTGACTTATTTTCATTGGTTGTCACTTCGGAGATTAATGTAAAGGATTATGCCTGGGAATGGACAACAAATTTCCGTTCATTAATTTCTGTACATTCGCGTAAATCTTAAGTCAGAAGTTACTGGCTTATGGTTATGTTTTTCCAGTCTCTGCATTTTTATTGGATAGTTACTTAAAATTTTTTTTTATTGAAAAAGTGAATATTAATTTACAGCAAACATCAAAGCGTTTTGGGCAAAGGTTGTGATTTTGTGCCATTACATAATTCCATTTAACACTCATTCTGTGAAAGTTGGGAGTGTAATGAGCGATAATAAGAGAGAGATCCTGATTAGCGTGATTAAATAAAGAATAGTGATAAAATAGAAGTAGTCATTTTCACGAACATTCAACTGTGAAAGCGTAAAGAATATTGAGGTAAAAATTTAATATTTAAAGGGGGTGTCTCACTAAAATTATTAATATTACGGGTGAAAGATGGTAAAATATACTACCTTTTCTTCCATTGCACCTACATCCGTAGGAGCTTACATTTTTTACAATTTAATCCCAAAGTTATGTAGCTAAATTTCGGGTTTTAAAGGGACACTCAACCCCTAAGACAAGTTGGGTTTGAATAAGAGATTGCAATCGTCTAATTACGTATGCAATACTTAAATTTCTTAATTTTAAACCGTAATTTAGTTTAAAATGAAAAT
>JAQGAS010001672.1:0-16487 GCA_034686365.1 Pachymerium ferrugineum
GTAGCTAGCAGTGGAGTAGCTAGCAGTGGAGTAGCTAGCAGTGGAGTAGCTAGCAGTGGAGTAGCTAGCAGTGGAGTAGCTAGCAGTGGAGTCGCTTGCAGTGGAGTCTTCATTTGAGCTTGTTGGGGATGGTCGTGTTTGGAGCCTTTTTGAAATTCGATTAGTGTTCACACGAAAAATCCAAAAGTTGTTTTTTGAAGAAAAGCGCGCCTTTTCCATTGAAAATTTTCAATGGAAAACCATTCGTCCAAGCACGTTTAAACGTGCTTGGTTAGGGTAAGTCACCAAAATCTTAACTTTTTACAAGAGGCCAGGCGACACCAAAATCTTGAAAATGAAGTCCATGTTAAATTTTCAAGATTTTGATGTCGCCTGACCTCTTGTAAAAAGTTAAGATTTTGGTGTCTTACACTGTACTAGAAAAAAATATTAAAGGAATTCAGAAATGCGAGTTTACGACATTCCTGAAGCCAGTGAAGGTTTCAGGCATTTGAGTCAACTCAAAATTTTGAAAGTCGATTAACGACATTCGCTGTTTCTATTGGTTACTATTGTTGCGTTTGTTTATCTAGAATTATAAAATTGACAGAAAGTAATACAGCAATACAGGGTAAGACACCAAAATCTTAACTTTTTACAAGAGGTCAGGCGATATCAAAATCTTGAAAATTTAACATGGACTTCTATGAGAAATTTTCAAGATTTTGTTGTCGCCTGACCTCTTGTAAAAAGTTAAGATTTTGGTGACTTACCCTGAGTGTTTATTTTTAAGATCCAATGATTTGTTTGTAAGAAAAAGCGCGCCTGGATAAAAGGTCTAATATCGTTTGGTTGATCTTCGCTTGCCACTTTCCCTTCGTCCTTGATGAAGTTGCAAATTAATTTTTTCTCCATTTTTATATTATCTTAAATGAACTATAAAAAAATATTTTAAATTTCATTAATTCGAAATTCCTGAATAGTGAAGTTTCAGGCAGTTTCTAATGATTATTATTATTGCGCTTGTTTATTATAACTATAAAAATGCGAGTGGTAAAGTATAGGCTTAAATGTCAATAGGTTAATCACAAGTTTTATTGTAAAACAAGGCAGAGTGACTAGAATTATAAAATTGACAGAAAGTAATACAGCAATGTATGTATTGAAGTAAAAAAAAATATATATATAAAATTACACTGAAGCAATAAACTTATTGGTAAAACCTGAGTTCAATTAGGTTTCATTCATTTTTCATTTTTATACCATCTACACAATGCAAGTTCAACACACCAGGATATGGACTCTAGATAATTAATATATTGTAAACATCCCACTATAGACACCTGTTTTTAATTATCCAATTCCAATCTCTACTTTAAATTCCAATTGAGAATTTACAACAGGACACCAGGAAGCCAACAAGAACCTACAACCTATTGGAAACCAATAAGACCTTACAGAACTTATTGGAAACCAACATGAACCTACAGAATCTATTGGAAACTAATAAGAACCTACTGGCAACCAATAACAACCTATAGAACTTATTGGAAACCAACAAGAACCTATAGAACCTATTGGAAACAAACAAGAACCTATAGAACTATTGGAAACCAACAAGAACCTATTGAAAACCAATAATAACTTACAGAACCTAATGGAAATCAACAAGACCCTACAGAACTAATTGGAAACCAATAAAAACTACTGGAATTTTGCCCTCATTCCTGTTAGTCCCATTTGGTTTCTAATAAAGTTCAATTGGAACCAATAGGGACAACATAGAACCTACTAGATTTAATATGTAAACTCTAAACCCCAATTGCTTTCCAATAAGGGCTAAATGAAATCTCGTTTTGCTTTGCAGGGTTCTTATTGGATACCCATCCGGGACTAATTGGAAGTTAAAGTAGGGATCTCCACTAAACACAAATTTACCTGTCAACGAAAATTTCATAAAATGACACCAGGGTCTAGCAGAAAGGGTTTACAAGTGCCCAAGCTATTTAATTAGAGGATAAAATGTATATAAACTTCATTGTATACATAATGAGATTCGGAATGTATATTTGCAGTAAAAATAGTGGTGGATTTATTGATTGCAGAACATTTTTGTAAAGCAATCTTGTTATAGTTATTGTAAATAATAATTTGCATTCAGTACCCTTCACTCAATTGGGCCAGGCAAAAGTTATTCTAACTCCTGACACTAATACTAATGAAATTATCTATCATTACATTTTACTGCTATCCCTAAAACGTGATCATTTGTTTTTCAATAGTTATTTACAACCAATTAAAAAAAAAAACCTAGACCAACGAATTATCATTGCAAATGACCATAATTTGAATATTGGGCTACTTCTTTAGAGTTCATTATTTTGAATTACATCAATCAAGCTATGATTATATTATTTTCCTTTCTTATGAACGTTTTGTAAACCCACTTCTAACAAAGAAGTTATAGAATCACTTAATTTTTCTTTACAACTGCTTCTAGATTATCACAATTCATAAAGAGATTGCAAGAAAATATTTTACAAAATGTCACAAAAACGAATAATTTCAATAAATAGTTCATACCAAAAATTATAACTACATTACACAGCAGTTCATGTACTTTTACAAACAATTTCATCATTTAAAAAAATAAAAAAATCAAGGAACATCATCATTTACACCATTTCCCACGTATTCTCTCTTCTTCATCAACTCGTTGACTTTCATTGAGCATCGCAGTTGGTTTTCCATTTACCATTATAACTTGACATGGATCATGACGAATTAAAAATTGCTCTAATGTCTCCCATCCACCGCCAACACGAACCATAACGTGTTTTTGTTTGAGCAACTAAAACAAGGGGAGGGAATTCGGTTATGTTAACACAATTAAAAAATTTAATGAGGTCTGCATGCATGGATTGTCTATTTTTCACGTGCAAATAACACACCCGTACAAAAACCGTTCGACCTGCGATGTAATATCGGCCTTCGGAAACTCGACGAATTGGTAAAACTTCACAACCACAGGATTTAGTAACTTGAATTACCTGATAATTAGAAATATTGAGATTTCAAAAATTATTTATTAGTTTATATTTACTTTTTTATCCAATTCGCTTAAGCGAGTTTTGCTCGATGATAGTGGTATACCCCCTGTAAAATCACCTTGGGCCCCGGGAGATGAGGTGCGGGAAGACATTTCCATCTGCCCAGAATCGTGCTCGGCGTCAATTTCGTTTTCTAGTTTTACTAAACCTGGTGGTTCCATTCCTTGTCTCGATGCAACACGACCCAATTCGAGAAGACATAATACAACAGTTCTAGGTTGCGAGTGAAGAACTGAAAATATTCAGAATAAAATAAATGTTATAATCATATTTTTTTATTTTTTTATTTTTTTTTATTTTTTGGAAAGAGTAAGTTCTAATTCCCTTAAAATGTGAATTATTATTAAACCAATATTTTTGCAAAAAACCGTAAAAATATAACTGCATTTTTACTGCAAAACCTTAGTGTATAAATATTAGCTGCATTTACACTGCAAAAATACTAGTTCATTTATACTGAAAAAATCTTACTACATTTTTGGCAGTAAAACTGCATGTTTTTGGCAGTGAATTGCAGAAATACTGCAATGAAAACTTAAAACATTATAGTTTTTAGGAAAAATTGTGGTAGAAAACCTGCAGTTTTTTCCTCTTGGAATATTAACATGTCAGGCCTAAGTCTAAATAGGTAATTTTACTAAATGTAAGACTAAATGTCCACAAAAATAATCTTTCACTCAAATGTCAGATTCTTTTCCATTAGAGAACTCAATTAAATTTACATTACCGAACTACAAAATTCAACATAATCATGAAGTCGATCTTTGAATAGTAAATTGTTACAGTTACATCACTTTTGTTAGATAACCATCGCGTCGCAGGTTATAGACTTTTAACATCTTATAAATCTTTAAATGCATCAATCTTGCTCGCGACTAAAAAGAAATCTTAAACAGACATCCTACAATTCCTCATTGAATACCTAATCCATCCGATTCAAACAACACTGCTTCGCGAACTCCATATTTCCGACACCACTTCAAAAAGTTGTCAACATTATCCCTCGCGTAGAACGATTTTGACTTGGCATTTTCCCAACATTTAAAATGAAATGGTGGCACTATCTACATATATAACAAATAAATAATTATAAAAAAAAACTTATCCCTTAAAAACATTCTTAAAACCTCTTGAATTGATCCTCTTCTACTCCGTTCTTCAGTTTTTTTCTGAATAATTTGAGCTAATTTACAGACGATCACACCATTATCTAACACATGTAAAAAGTTTTCTGGTGTGATGAAATGGACATCTGCAAAAATTAAGTTAATAACTAAATTAAGAAATGAAAAAAGGAAAGAGAAAGAAAAACCTAATGTATTATTCAGCCACTCTGCCAAATCTTCTTTCAATGGAATTAAATGCTTTTCTTGCTGTTCCAGCATCCGTCTTTTTATATCACCTTCGAAATCTCCACTGCAAGTCATCATAACATCTGAAAAAATTAAAATACCACTTATTTATAAATCACAGTTCATTTTAACGGACTATTTAAAACAGTAAAAACTAACGTATTTTGAAAAAAAATGTTACTAGACTACAATGGTTTTTTCAGGATTAGGTCATTGTCTGAACACCGAAAAAAATTGAAAACATTAAGAATAAAATTTTTAACCAATGGATTACCCCATAAAGATAAAACAAAATTTGTATTATGATTTTAAAACAAGTGTTTATTTACCCTTATTTAACCATACGCTTCCTCAAATACTATTTCATTCAAAATCCTCACCAAACATTCCGCGGAACAGGTTTTTCACTACAGCAGTGGCGGGCAGTGGCGGCAGCATGCTGCACCCAAATCGAGATCTCGGGAGGATGTGCCATCTAGTGAGAAAATTAAAACTAATCTTCGAATATGGCTGCGTGTATTTCGATTACGAAGACAGCCTTATTAAAAAATGTATTAATTTCTCGTCTGTCTGTAGTGTCTGGAGTCAAACACTGTAAGATATTATTTGATTACACTTTAATTTTTTTTTTTTATTAAATATTGTATTGCAGATTGGACTAGAGACTGGAAACCCGGGCCGTACCCGCGTACACAAGAAGAACGAGCAGCCGCAGCAAAGAAATACGGACTTCTCCCGGAAGATTACGAACCGTATCCAGATGATGGTTTGGGATTAGGTGATTACCCAAAATTGCCAGCCATTTCTGGAGATGCAAGAGACGATTTTGAAGCCTGGGATTACCCAGTGCATAAAAGAAATTTTGGAGAACCGGTAAAGATTTTACAAAATTTTGTAAATATTAATTGACATTTACTTTTATAGATTCATGCGGATGTAGATGCCCATGGACAAGATCGAATTAATCTCCAAGCTAAGCCTTACCCCCCAAGGTAAATCTTTATCATTACATGAGTAGCTAAACTACTATAAAACGCATTTTAATTAAAGGCGAACTCAATTCTTCGTTCTCGTCACCGTGCTCTCAGCTTGGTTCTATTTCAGCATATTGGGAGAGAAATATAAAGCTTATCATCCAACTGTAAGTTAATTTTATCAAAAAAAAATTACTTTTACTTCAATTTTTTCTTAAGATGCCCAAGCAATTGTATAATGATAATGGAGTTGTACATTACACGTTTGAGCCAGACGATTCTCCGAAACCAGAACCAGTGAAAAAACGCGGATATTTTAAATAAAAATATACCACATGTTATTACTAGCAACGTCATAGTGTATAAAGTAATGAGTTAGTATTGAATAAAAAAAAGTTACGTTTTATTCCCTTACTTTTGCAATTGAATGAAAAAACGAAAATGAACACTATAAATCTGTACAACTTAAATGTAAAAAAGAGATTTTCATTAAACATAGTAACTCAAAAAAATTAAGCTTCGGCTTTGACTGAAGGTGACACACCATTCCCTGTATCGTAAGCTGACGTTGTTTCAGATCCTGTCACGCATTTCCATAATCCATACGTTTTTCCGACTGTTGTTTGCCATAGCCGAAGTGTTCCATCTTCACTACCACTTGCATATAATTCTCCGTCAGGTGAAAATCGGACACAATGAATGGGGCCAAAATGGCCCTTAAAAGATTCTAAAAAAAAAAAAAAAGATTTGTTAAAAATTGTTAAATAAAGTGTTTTATGCAACTTGACTTAGACTTATACCTAAGCTTACAACGATTTACAAGCGCCAAAATGAATTTTCGGTCTAACTCCGGTCCTGCAAATCTCGTAATTCGTCATAAGCCAGGGCTCGCCAAATACAATCAAGTGAAATTGCATAAATTCCCTAAATACATTTTCTGCTTTTACCTAGCTCAGTCCCATTTGCGTAATCGAACTTGTACATTTTGAAATCTTCACCACCACATACAAAAACCGTATGTTCCGGATGGATGGAAGCCGAATTTACTTGAGTTGAAATTGTGAACGTTTTAACTTGTTCCATTCTTAAAAGTTAACATTAAAAATCAATATTTGTTTACAAGATAAAAAAATAGTTTTTCATATATTCCATACGTGTCTGTTTTGTAAAAGCTGACTACATGACCATGAGCTACAACTAAAAGTTGGCCATTCGGCGATACTTCTAGGCTACTAGGATTTGCAGGGAATTCCAATCTTCTAATTTCTTCTTGACTATTTCGATCCCACAATCTAAATATTTATCCTCATCAATAAAATTTCATATTTTTTAATTTCAATCTTATAATTACCGGACAGTTTTATCATCTGCAGCGCTAACTATTTGTTTACTCCCGTGAAGAAAAATAGCCCGTCGAATGTTGGACGTGTGCCCCAAAAAACTTCCTACTTCTAAGGAGCGAGAAAAAAGGTCAATATTTGAGTTTGCCTCATAATTTTATTTTATTAAAAACCTGAGAGTGGCGAATTCAGGTCGAAAATCTTCAAAGCTTTTTCGTTACTTCCCGTCAGCAAAAAATTGCCATCTAATGAAAAATCTACACTTTTCACTATATGCTTATGAGCAAAAGTATAGAGTTCTTCGCCGGATATCGCATCCCATACCTAAATAAAGAAAAAAATTTTAAATAAAAATTTCGGGAAATTGTTTCTTTTACTTCAAAACCTTGGCAGTGAAATCAGCAGCGGCAGTAGCGGCCTTAGTTGCATCAGTGTTCAAAGCAACACCCCATACTGCACCTTTATGGCCAGAAAATGTTCCAATCCAGTCACCGGTATCGCCTTGCCGAAGCATGGGTTTACCATCTGCAATTAAAACGAAATTATGTTTTGATATCTGTCAGATTAGTCGTTTAATTTCATCGAAAAATAAACACAAAAACGCGACATTTTCAAAATTTTCACTTTTTAAAAATATTTTTCGAGCACGCTGTTTGCTAGATAGGCTTAATTTAGTAAACAACTTTCTCTTTTTTTAAAAATATGTCATTGACAATTCCAAAACCTATTGGATATATCCCTTACCTTTGCAAGCAGATATTAAAAAATAGCCGTACGGAGTTATTTTACTAAAACCTAAATCAACAACTGGCCTAGTATGACCGCTGCAAGTAAGGGGAGTCTGTCGAAGGGCAGCCATATTTGACTGAACTCTCGACTGAACTGCAACGGGATTACCAAACAAACTTATGACGTCAATTTTCATACCCCTCGATTATTAAGATACACGGAAAATGGAGTCTCCCAATGACAAATTTGGATCGATAATGATGAAACAGATTGATAATATAATTATTTTATCAGATTGAAGGGTTCAAAAAATATCAAAGTCGTAGTGATCGTTCTAACTAAAGTCCAGTTTTTTTTATCAGTGAATTAAATTTCATATGCGATCAAATCAAAGTTCCTACGATTCCTCTTCGTATTATCTTACGCAAACTGACGTCATAGGCAAGTACATATTTTTTTTTCCATACCATGACGTAAGTGAGAGGGTCAAACTTATAAAGGCTTCTCATTGGTTAGTTCGACCACACCCATCTAATTCGGTTTATTGGATTGGTCCTAAACCCTTCATATGGTGCCACACCGACTTCGTACCACAGATCCTTTAGACCTACGACGGTAAGTCAAAAATATTCAAAATTTTTCCTCAACACATTTAAGTTTAATACTTCAGGTAATGTAGTGAAATTGGGATACAGTTTTGAAAAATCAAACGTTATGACTTGTATATCCTGAATTAAATAGACTCTTATGAATGAAATCCAATTTCAAGTAATCCAATCTATGAATAGATTTTTGTGTTGTCATTGTGCGAGAAATATCTCGCAATACAAACCTGACCTTGACGTGGAAGTAAAAAAAAAAAGTCATCAACTTGATATGACTAGACACAACTTTGATCAATAAAATTTTAAATTTTCAAAATATTCCTCGCCATCCGCCGATGCCGGAAAATTTTCCAGGAAATTTCCAGTTGAGTTTACCTCTGTAAGAGCTTGGCACCTTAACAAAACTTTAAAAATGGCACAAAAATAGCTGAAAATAGTTGTGTCGAAACCTTTTTTTCTTTTTTTTTTTGTAGTCTAAATGTCAACCTAATCTTTTAATAAAAAAATTATTATTCTACACAACCAAATTCAACCAGTTTGAAAATTTTCACTATCAATTTCGGGTAACTTTCCAGTCTTTGTTTATTTGTGATAGGGGAGAAAATTTTCCAGTATTTTTCTGGTTAAAGAAACTTTCCACTTTTCGAATGAGTATTTAATGCTGTTCCAACTTTTCAAGGTTCAATACAACCAAAATGAAAACAACGACAGTTGAACCAAGTATAGCTGCTAAGTTCCTAAGTGCTGGCACTGCTGCCTGCATAGCAGATGCAGCCACATTTCCTCTAGATACAGCTAAAGTTCGATTACAGGTATGTAAAGAAAGTTAATTTGATTTTTAAAAAACGTAATTGGGTCACTTGGTCAAGTCATGCCGGCTTAACGAGTTTTTCCAGGCGTGAAGGTTATTTTAAAATTACGAGACAAAAGTTTTTAATTTTCTTATTTTATTTGGATGTAAACATTAGAATTTAATTTTTTTTTAAATTCCAGATTCAAGGTGAGGGTACAGCACTTAAATACCGAGGTTTATTTGATACGTTACTAACCATGAGTAAACAAGAAGGTCCTTTAAGTCTGTATAATGGGTTAAATGCTGGCCTTCAACGACAGATGTGTTTTGCATCTATACGAATTGGATTGTATGATAATGTAAAGAGATTCTACATCGGATTATTGGATGGTAAAGATTACAAAGTTGATAAAAATGTTTTTTTACTAAGAGTTAAAATTTTTTAGCTGATGCGGGTGCAGCTTCTAACGTAGCTGTTAGAGTGTTAGCTGGTATAACTACCGGTGGTGCTGCTGTTGCTGTTGCACACCCGACGGATGTAGTTAAAGTGCGGATGCAAGCGCAAAATCGTAGTGTTGGTACGAAAAGGTATACGAGTACTTTAAATGCCTACCGGACAATAGTAGCTGAGGAAGGAGCGGTTGGATTATGGAAAGGTAAGATTAAAGTTTAAAGGTTTATTCATTTGTGGGTTCAAATGTGACTTGGAAGCGGAAAATAGCAACAAAAAGTAGCTTTATAAATATAATTTGTAGTTGGATACGTTGTGGAACCTGTTGGAAACTAATGAGAACCTATGAGAACTCAATGAAAGCCCTATTAGAATCCTACGAGAAGCTATAAAACCTATGAGAATCTTTAGGGAATTTGGGCAATTTGATTACGAGTCCAATATTGGAAACCTATGAGAATTTATGAGACCCTAGTATTGGAAAGTTATGAGAATCTAGTATTGGGAACCTGTTGGGATAGTGTCCCTTATTCTATTACTCCAATTGTTTTCAGTAAAGTCCAATTGGAATCTTGTTATGCCTTGGATTCCTATTGGAAATCTGTCAAGGACCCAATTGGAAGTTAAATTAGTAAGAAAGAGGCGTTGAAACGTTTATATAAGGTTACATATTAGAAATAGAAGTGTAGCTTGAAACCTACGTCAATACAGGACTATTTTTATTCAAAAAAAAAATTTAAAAAATATTTTGAGAAAAGCTGATGTAAACAGAATAATCGTTTCTGATTGGCTGCCACTTTTAAGGCTACTTACCAAAATCTGTGGATAACTAAAACACTTCCGCTTCACTTCATATATGAATAAACATGTGAACTTTATGGAGATATATAGTTAAATTTCTTTTGTGAAATAGGTTTAGTTCCAAATATGGCGAGAAACGCTGTAATGAACGTCGCCGAGATTGTATGCTACGACATTATCAAAGACTGTCTTATCACTTATAAATTAATGGAAGATAATATTCCATGTCACTTCACTTCCGCTGTGTCTGCTGGTTTCTGTGCAACTGTTTTTGCGTCACCTGTTGACGTTATGAAAACCAGGTTCATGAACTCGCATCAAGGACAATATAAAGGAGCAATTGACTGTACTATTAAGATCTTCAAAGAAGGAGGTGTTAAAGCCTTTTATAAAGGGTAATTTTTATATTGAATTTTGTCCCATAATTATTAATAATAATTATGTTTTATTTTTTTTAGATTTGTGCCTAACTTTTACCGAATTGTATCCTGGAATATTTGCATGTGGATAACGTATGAACAGTTAAAACGTTACATGACGCATTTAAGACAGAAGACAGAATGAACTTTAGAATATGTTCATTTATCAATGAATTTATTTATTTTCTTTTTTGGATTTTTTTATTTAGATATGAATGATGTAAACATCTTTTATGACGAGGTACTTAATTTAATCATTATACTAATAAATGTTGTATATAATATTTCTGTATTAATTTTAAAAGTGAGCTTAATATTTAGATGACTTAATGAAAATTATTTTTGTATGAGGTTTGGATATGACAAATTAAAAAATTGGCATAAATTTGGCAGTCTTTTGTTTGTTTTAAATTTTGTTGGTGATAAATCTCAGTTGAGTTGTATGTAAACGATTCAGTCGGATGGCCACTTTTCAAATGACGTCATTTGAATAAACTAAATTCAACAAAAAGGGATATGCTTTTAAAAAAATTAAAATTTCCATCAGGAGTTTGTAGAAAAAAAAAGTTTTTGATTGAAACTATTTTTAATTAAAAAAAAAAAATTGTGAATCAGGCGAGGCACCGGAGGGATTCGAACCCTCGATCTCCTGTTTACTAGACAGGCGCTTTAACCAACTAAGCCACGGCGCCTGATGGTGGATTCGTGCTTACATCGATATTTAAACAGTGGTTTGTGTAATTATTTCTAAATATTTTTATATTTAGCATTTTAATAAAGTTTTATTAAAGATTTTTCAAAAATTTTAATTTTATTTGACAGTCGAGTCAGTTTCTATTTTCTGTTCAAGGTCATGGCAATGTCAATTTTTTTCGGTTTAGGTTTGGTAGAGATTTTCTTCTCACTAGTACATTAATTGACGTTAATATATTTCTACGCTTTATTTATTTTTCTATATTTTCATGCTTTACTACAAGGATATGTAGAATGTGTAGTTAAAAGTTAATAAATGTGTAAATTAAACTACCGCAGTTCTTTCACAAGGTACAAAATTTACGTTATAATATCTTCGTTTCTTCAAAAGTTATATAAAAACAACTATATATTTGGGTGTTTTTGACTTCCCAGAATACTAAAACAGTATATGCTCACTGAAAGAATTGGCAGCCCAATTTATTAAAATGTGTAGTAAAATCTCAACAATGTTTGTGTATACTGCATTGATGAAGTTTCACTATGTTCCTTTGTTTATTTTTAAAATTTCTGGCTTCTATTTTGCCTTACGCAGTGGATGCCACATAGCAATTGGCTTCCGCAACGATGACATCATTTGATTCCAATGGGATAATTCTTTGCCAGAACCCTGTGACCCGATAAACACATGGCCTATTGATGGTGCATGTCCATCTGCTTGATATTCAGCCATCGTTATTCGTAATTGAACGGTCTAGAAAGAGAAACAAAATTGATTATAGACATTATGTAATGTTAAATTAAAAAAAGAATTTATTATGCAACCTGTAAAAGATTAGCAGGCACAGAAAATATCATCGCTTCATTAAATATTGGATTTCGCTCGTCCCGCTTAATAGATGTTTTCTTTTTGCTAATTTTTTTATCATTGTGTAAAAGATAAACTTTGACAAAAGGATCTGGAAAAAAATAATAATAAACTTTACTTTAAATTCCAATTGGGAATTTATAATTGGAACCCAATAAGAACTTTGTAGAACCTATTGGGGAAATATTGAACATTTTAAATGTAAATTACTAAAACCCCATTGGGTCCAAATGGAATGGAATCTTGTTATGACTTGTTCCAAATGAAAACCAATTGGAAGTTAAAGTAAAATTACCAGCAGAATGTTTATTGTGAGTCCATCGAAGGTTTCTTGCTTTAACAATAACAATAGTCAAACGTTCAGCAGTTGGAAGATAACTTAAAGAAAACATCACTTCTCCTAAATCAACTAGCCTCTAATTACAAAATAAAATCATCGTTAAAGAAATAATACTGCATAATTTCAACTTTATCTAACTTGATTATAATCTGCTAAACTCAACCATAAACTCGATAATCGTGATATATCAATATCATTCAACTTTAGTTCAGCTTCTCCAACCAGGGTATTGGTGTATTTGTCGCATGTGTAGGCATAAAAAAGCAACGAGTGTTTTCCTAATTCATGAGGTTCAATTCCAAATAAAAAGCGTTCCTTAAAAATTGGATTAACTGTGTTTTTCTGAACCTAAAAATTAAAAAAATAACATACTAGAACTCAAGAAACATGTAAAAAAATTCAAACCCTTGTTTGCATATTTGATGACTTATCTGGAAGCAAATACACTCGAATATAGCTGTCAACTGAATGAGAACTGGATTCGGAGCCACCAAGTTCTCGTGCTTGAAAAACACTTACAATAAGATCAGCTGTTTCTCTAATTTTTTAAATTAAAAATGAAAATTAAAAATTTTTATTAAAATTAAAATATTAATTATTTCCATACTTATCGTACTGAACACCAACTTCCACCTGACCAGTAACTTGTACTTCATCAAATGATTCATACATAACAGATGTATCTGAGCTGACACTGTCACACGACATTGCTCGTTTCAAACTAGGCATTAAATCTTCTATTTCATCACACAGTTCTGATGTTGGGCTACTTCTTCCACTTCCAATGCTATCTACGGATGCCTGTGACTTTTAAAAGTGATTAAGATGAGTAATTACAGAATTTTCAATTGATTATAGATTAGAGATTAAAAGTCCCTAAAAATTGGTGTACTTGGATGAGATTTGTATTTGACAAAAGGGATATTACTTCGCAAAGGTGTTTATGGGCACACTCAATATAGTCTAAGAAATGTAAGGTGTAAAAAGGCGCAAACTTACACCTTTAAAGACGTGAATCATTTGTCCCATTTACAATCTGTTTCTCTTATTTAAATTTACACATTGTGTGAACAAGCATAAAAAGTCATACAAGGCAGATGTGGTCTTTTCAACAAGGGGGAAGAATAAAGTCATTTCCTGTCTATCGAGTTTAATCTTACACTCTAAAAAATTGAAGTGTCAAAATGTCCAAAACTTACTACATGTCGCCGTGTAACGTTAAGTACTAGGGTGGCACTGACATGGATATAGGACGGGGTGTAAAATTGCACTGCATACAATGATAATTAACGTGCAGGATGTGCAGGTTTTGCCTACTTACACAGAATTCCTTTACAAAATTTGGGACAGAACTAATAACAAAACCCTACAATTTTACACCTCGATTTTTTCATTTGTATTTTTTACGCTTATCAATTGCAATCAGTGATGTTTTTACACTACTTCAAATTAACTTCTTTAAAGGTGAATTTAAAAGGACACCTTATACCAAATGATGTACACGCCTACTCTAAACCCAATTTGGTTTCCATAAAGTCCAATTCGAATTTTGTTATCATTACCAAATTCCATAATGGTCAATTTAGTTTCAATTAGAATTTTGTGCCTAGAAATTGAATTTTGTAAAGATCTTTTGTAGGAATCCTTATAGAAATCCTATTGGAAGTTAATGTATGGGAGCTCGTTTGCCCCTTAGTTTTATTATGACTGTTTTAAATCTGTAATCAACAAAGGTACTAAATTGATACAACCTGCAATGCCGGTGCAGGACGCAGTGGTTGAGGTGGAATTTCAATTTTTTTCGATTCAACAAGCACACGAAAGTCATTGTTAACATTGTCAAAACGACGATAATTTCCTGTGGTCTCCAGATTGAATTCAGAGTCGGATCCCACCTAAAAATGTACAAAAAATTAAAACTTGAAAAGAAATCAAAAAGAACATATTGATTGAAATCAGTTAGAACCTATTGGAATCCAATAAGAACCTACTGGAAACCGATAAGAACCTACTGGAAACCAATCAAAAACCTAATTGGAAACCAACTGGAAGCTAAAGTAGAATCTCAATCGAATAAAATATTTACCATATAACCGTTGGCGTTAAATTGCCTGCTTTTTGTAAGTTGGGTCTTTTCTTCGTGTGAACTGAGAATCCAATTAGAAATCCAAGTCCAAAGACCAAGAGAACGACAAACCAGAGCAAGTAGAGCTCCAACAATACCAAGAATTCCAATCACTGTCACACCTACAGCAAAACTGCTCATACTGAAATAAAAAAAAAAATATTGATTGAAAATTTATAAATAAAATTTTATTTATACAACAATAACGCCGCGATATTAATCGGAAACATAGAAACCTTAAAGAAAAAAATTAGTTAAGAGAAATTACAATTTAATTACAATTTCAATGTAATTTTCAGTCTGCTCTGCCAAGAAGCTTGCCTCGTTTTAGAGAAGGGGCCGTGTCAATTTGAATGTAAGATGTAGGAATGTGCACAGGATTCTCAATATCAAATTTTTTTTACACGGAATGCAAATATTAACAAGCAACGTTAATTTAATTTGAAATCTTTTAATTTTTATACGATGTTAAATTGTGTAATTACAAGTAGGCGAACGTTTACTTACTTCCAATAGAGTCACTTTCAGTTTAACACATTGATGGTATCCCCATCGCTGAATTATAATTAATTATAAAATTAATTTCATGATTTCAAACAGGAAAAATGCACTGATTAAAAGGTTTGATGCAGCAAAAGCAATGTATATTTTGGTCGGTTAGGGCTGATACGCCATCTAGTGACTGAATGAAAAATCAACTTCCTGTTTGATATATAAGCCTATGGTTGCTAAATCTATTTTTAATATACAAATTATATTAAACTTTAAAAATCCAGATTTGTAAACTTTGAATAAATATACAAATGATCGTAATAAATAACGGTTGAAATCATAAAATCTCCTGGTGGCAAATCTATAAATCTGAAATGACGTCACACGATGTTGGATATCACGTGATGTACACAACTGGAACCGGTCGGACCAAATGCTCCCAAAAACGTGTGTGCTGTCATGTGATAAGCAGTCAAACGTTTTAATATGGCTCTCTTAAATAAGGTATGTACAAATCGCAGAATATTCAAGCCAAAATGTCAACGAAAAATTCTTTTCACAAGGATGAAGCAAGGCCGCAAAGTATCCGTCGCTGTTTTCCTTGAAAACGAGGCTCAATCTAACGCTTATGTAACACCAGAAGTAAATACTTCTGATAACACCAAATAGATGCAGTTGTGCCATTTTGCTGCGTGAACATGACACGTGAGTAGCTACTAAGCATTTCTGCCAACTATTCATTTTATTTTCTACCTAGGTTAAAAGACAATTATACCTCTACAACTTAACGTCACTTTGCGCCAGTCAAGACGAGTTAATAAAATAAATTCCAGTTCACGGAAAGCCAAAAATTACTCCAAATACAATGAAAAATATTAAATTCGTTTATTAAGAAAACTTAGAAGAAGTTCGACATTTTTTATCCGCTATTAAGCAACCTGTTCCTAGTTTAATCTAAATGGATCAGTTAGATTACTATTCTCAACATCTAGAGGTGAAGAAATAGAGTAATTTTATTGATCCAAATGTTTAATTAAATTGTTTACATCTTTTAATTTTAATTAATCTTAAAAAAATATTTACGACAATAAATTATTTGTAAATTTTTCAAGTAAGTGTAAAGTTAATGATGATTCAGGTCGTTGACCTCAAAAAATTATTTGTTGACACAATTTGATCCACGATATTTTTTAGTCACTCGAAAATGAGTTTTATTCATTGTGCGTATGCTGTTACATTAAGTGAAACTGTTATACAATTCATCAATTTTAAATAACGTAAAAAAAGGAAGTACATAAAAAGTTTTTTAATTTTTATTGTGTATTAATAAACTCTAACTTGAATTTTCCCACATGGTTTATAATTCCTAGATAGCCATTATTACAAACAGCACATTGATTCAATATTAATTCCCCG
>JAQGAS010001673.1:0-16470 GCA_034686365.1 Pachymerium ferrugineum
GTGAGGGGGTGACAACTACCTCTTCGGTAAAAACAACTCACAAATCATGTTAGATGCAATACAGAACATTTACCCCATTTCCTAAAGCAGTATTTTTGTTCCTATTCTTAAAAGCTGATTAGCACCAAATTGGAATAGGTACACGTAAATAAGGCAGAACATGTCTGAAAGACTTTCTTAATTGGTCTAGTACAGCAGCTCATTAACCTCAAGGTATTAGTTGCACCTACATTGACTATTTCCCATTGTAAAAGGGTACAACTCGTTGTGAAGACATATATTAGTACCTTTCAGTAGAGCAATTTGCACCTTTTAAGTGCTTAATAATTAGCTATGCACCCTTTTTTAGAGTGTATGCTCTGAAAAAAAAAGTCCCATTCATTCGGAAAAAGTCATATTTCAGGATTTGTACATAATAGATATACCCTACTCGTAAGCAAATAAGTCTATGTATGTACACAGCTTAATTGGACATAAGCATTTGTGTTAGGTATAAATAGTAGCTGCATTCAAATATTACTGTGGTTTAGGTGAGTTTTACGACCTGTGACGTCACATTTGTTAATTGACTTTTGCAGCGGATCGTGAATAATGTCACATGTTGTGAAAAACTCTTAAGCTGCAGCTCATTTTAATATTTGAATGTAACTAGTGATAATTACATTTTGTCTTATCCATGAAAAGATTAAAATATATAACCTATATGTTTGCTAATTTTGCTACAGCTTACGTTACTTACTTGTGCATGTACATTTCCTGAGATTATATACAATAAAATGATCAAATACAGTTCTTGCAAAACATACGGAAAATACTCATTTGTAATAGAAAATTCTGACTTCAAAGCTCGAAAAGCAAAACACAGCGACACTATATCTCCAGCTGTCCATATTGCAAGTATAGGTGAAAATCCGTAACTGACTTGATTTGTCCATTCAATCACTTGGTTGTAACTATTACAGAATTGAACTACTTGAGGATACGTAAGACGCACTTTGTTAAAGTTCAATAATTTCATTTGGTAGCTGAGGCACTTAAAATGAAGAACTAACAAGTAACACAAAAACACAAATAGTATTTTGCACAATTGATTAAAAATATACGAAGTAATTAGCCATGTTATTAAAGCTGGCGCGTGGTACACGGCCTGCAGATTCCCAAAAGTGAATGCATAAGTAATGCAACTATAAGCCTCAATTGAAATTATAAAACATAATATAAGACTGAAGATAATTACGATAACTGCAAGCATTATCCAGCTTCTTTTTAAAGTTTCAGGATTTAAATGGATAAGTAAATTAGAAATAAGTTCTGAAAGTTGTTTATGCCTTTTGTACATACACCATAAACATAAGCTGTTTTCCACAAAGTCCACTGGACCAGATACAAATTTTGAAACTGCGGTAAGAGAAGGTTTGTGCAACAAATCTGCAAAGCCCCATGATAAAATGTAAATATTTGAACAAATTTGAATGATTGCAAAGGTTAAAACTTGACATTTTCTCTTTCTGGAAAAATGGCGCGATGCTTCCTTGAAGAACTTTATTCCTGATAAGAAAAAGACAGAATTCCAAAAGATGTAAATTTTTTTCTTGTAATTCGCAGCTGTTGGTGTCATTACTTCTGAATCAAAAGAATTTTTAAGTTGCATTTTGACATCTTTCCAAGTTTTAGGCGCTTTCTACGAAAACAATTAATCAGAACGTTTAGTAATTTTTTTTAAAACGACCTTAATTTTTATCAGAAAAGTTAAGCAAAAAATTTATAGGAAATGAGTAAGTTGCAGTCTGACTTTCATGATGCTGACGCTTGTTCTAATAATGGAATCAATTGGGGAGGTGTTGACGCAAAAAACAAAGACCAAAACTAAATTATGTAAAAACAAAACAGGCAAAGGGTGGAAAGATAAGCTTCATTTATATTTCAATTAATGGATATTTTTCCACAATTTGTGATAGACATTTTGCACGAATAAATATTTATTAAAAGTTAACAAAAAATAAAGAGTGGAACTAAATTATGTAAAAATTTACATAATCAGGCGAAGGATGGGAAAGATAAGCTTAATTTCATGTATTTCAATTAATGGATATTTTTTTTCAATTTGTGACATTACGCACAACAAATATTTATTGAAGGTTAACAAATAATTATATTAAAAAAAATATAATGGTTAACAGCAAACGACTGTTTTACAGATTTTGTTTACTGAAAAACTACTTGATAGTACTTACATATTAGTGTTCCAATTTTTGCAGTTCATATTTGTATTGAAAGAAAGCCATCCTGCTTTTTCCTCGGACGCACTTGGCATCAAACAAGAAAATAAGGTTTGATATTATATTACTTTTCATGTGACTTACGTTTCTAATTTTTATGTTTCCACGGCGATGTCTACTAAAGTGTGTAACTTATTATTTCTCCTCATTGAAATTGAAAGACCCTGAAATTAGTTGCCTTGATAAATTTTGATGCTGAAATTACCAAACGAACGTTTAGAGCATTTTTCAGCTCAATTTGCTAAGTTGGCGAGGGTAGCTTCTGTATATATAGCAACAATTCAGTTAACACAGCGCTATCTGGTGGTAGAATGTGTTACCTTCTAATGGGCAAACCAAAATATTTGAATTTTGTTTCTTTACTTTTACATATGGGTTACTAAAATATAATTATGTACCATTTTTGGTCATTTAGTAATCCTAAAACAGTGATCTAAACTTTTTGATCAGTGCACATATCACCAATGACTACAAAATAATGAAAACACTGATGTGATGAATTTCTGTTTACAAAATGATCAAAAAGCAATCAAACTTTTTTATAGGAAAGTTTTGATTTTTAGTGATTAAATTAGTAATAATAATTGAGAATTTATAGCTTTCTACTGAAAATAAACTTTGGAATAACCAAACCTCACTTTTATTTGTGTTCACTAGATGGCGCCTGTTGCCACAATGAATTACATTGCAGCACACACACAGTAGCAAAACAAGAGATCGATATACAAGATTTTAAAATTCGAAGTTGAAAGTTGGGCTTTTCGTATGTTTCATTTTATATTAATTTCTTCTATTGTTTGTTTCGACGGGTATGACCCTGGCTGCTGCTGGCGTCCTGGCGACGATAAGCTTCATTTCGTTCTTCTTTATTATTAAATGTTTGACTCAGTATGATTATCAAGATATACAAGTCTGAGTTATTTGTATTCATTCATCATCATATTCTCAGAAATGGCATCTACTAATAAAAATTGTGGAAATGGTGTAATTTGCATTACTGCTATAATATTTTTACTCTCTCGTAATAAAGAGGAATACGTTATTAAAAGAAATTGCATAGATAATGTGTGGTTTCTTAGATTAATGATGTCGTAAAGTTCAAGAGATTCCTCATCTAAGTAAAGTGACACAGCATTAATGACTTTTTGTATACAATTCCTAAGCAAATGTCTTTGGCACACTACCAACCAAGTTTTTCTAACATTTTTTCAAAAGTTTTTGGTGCCAGGTTTTAGTGACAGACAGTTTAATTCAAACTTAATGGTAGACGAGATGAGTAAGATAATCTAAAATGTATGAGGAAAGTTTTAATTTCAGGATTAAACTGTATGGCAAAATTCATAATGAAATTTGCAAGTTTAATAATCAATTCATGAGGAACATTAAGCTTAAATTTCAAAAATTGATTGAGAAAGCAGGCAATTAGCAAATCATATAATCTTTATGAAGAATATTAGTGTAGCGACATGAAGTAAAAGATTAATACCTTCTAGCTCTCTTAAGGAAATGCAATCCAAGAGTATAGATAAAAGATGGAACCCACATTTGTACATCGATATTACCAGTTTTTTTGCAAACTGGAAAAAAAAATTATCGCGGTTTTAAAAATTATACAAGTTGTGGAATAGCCGTCAAAAGGATTTTAACTAATGCTTATTCTAATATTTGTACCATTGAATAGCATAACAACTAACTGAAATGTCTTTTCAAAAAAAGCCACGAAAGTAAGCGATCTTTTGTTAATGAGCCGAAGCAAAGATTTTGAAATACTGGTAATTTAATTTTGATTTTGGGGCTAACTCTGAGCCTCCTATTACAGCAAATAAGGATATTAAAAACTATATGAATGATATTAAAACTAGTGTATAAAATAGCAAAATAATACGTCTTTTAAGTTTTAAACAAATGAATCTTGCGTTGTAAAATGTCAGGGTTTTACTGAATGAGAAAGGACTGCGAAATAATGACATCACGACCCTGTCATACGGCTAACGTCATTAATCAACTATAGATTATTTTTTTTCCATTTTCCTCTAATTCCAAGTTAAGTTACCAAAAACTATAAAATGTCCTCAATTTTAAAAAACGACGTAAATTAATTTTGATATGCAAATTTCTCTTCGCAGTGGCATTTATAACTTGAAGGGTTTCTAGTTTGGTCGGTAGATGTCACGGATAGCATTGACAGGAACGCATTTTCGAGCGTGCAGCATGCTGCCTCTGAGTTCGATGTCCTCGAAATCGTCCGTGGTGTACATGAGGTAAGACTTATTTATTTCTAATACAAGTTTAGAAGGTATGAAATATTTTCACCTTATTGAACGGTTGTACAAGCCGAAATAAGTAGTTACTGTTGATTAACCGGCCGAAGCAAACACAGGTTATACGCGTTAGGCTTACGGTCTACGTGTTTAAAACATTAATGAAATAAATTATTTTATAAAGATTAATTATTAATGACAATTCGTTCAAAATTGTTTGTTTAATAAACTTTTCAGTTTTAAGTAGCTGGCGGCGGTAACCATCATTCTTCTTCTCTTACTCAAAGTTTTAACTTGCAAAAATTTTATTAATAGAACTTTTGTTTTTGTCATTTCAAACGTTTCGGTTGTTTAAACAATTACTTCATACACCTTTTGACTTATTTAGCGATAAATTTTCAAAAACTCGTAGAAAGTACAATCGCGAAGAAGTACAAAATTTATTCTCGAGATTGGAACAAAATGAGGGGAAGAAAAATGTCACCGGTAACTATAAATTTCTTCGAGATGTCTGGAAAAAAATTGTTATCGTCAAAACGACCGAAAAAAAGTTTTGTAATAAAAGTTATATAGGATGCGGGAAATGAAACCATTTTTGTATAATTACTGGTTTTAATTTTCCCTCTTATTCGAGTATCATTTTGTATTGTTAGGTTGACACATTTAATAAACATTTCGTATAAATTTTAATGGCGGAGATTTTATACGAATAATTTTCAGTTAGCAGATTTGACAGTTGGTTGTACTTTCATTAAGACGACGGCGTAGTGTGAAAGGTTAAAAATAGGTATTCATTACTTATTCATGAACTTGTGGGTGTGTTTTACCTTGTTACTTTTTCCAAGGGTGGTGAGAGAGAAAAAAAAAACGGTTTCAGGTTGTCAAATTATCTCGCATTGAAAGAAAATCGTTGGAGGATAAAAGTTAAATTATTGAGGGGGCAGAAAGGTGACGGAATGACGTCTGAATTTTTGATTTGTAGCACGTCACAGCCTTCCAAATCACCATGAGAAGTGTGTCGACTTCCCCAAATTTTAATAGTGTTTTCATACTGGATCCAATAACGGAAATTAGCAAAGTTGACAAGCACTACTGTTCTTTTTCAAATGTTTGTTAACTTGCTGAAGTTAAGTCCATTAATTAGTTAAAGTCAAAATTCTTTTTTTTTTGGTTCATTTCAAATTTCAGATTAAGTTAATCGCTTCTTAAGTCTAACTGTGTAATTGCTATATTCATAGCCACCAAAAAAAAAAAAAAAAAAAAAAAAGAATAAGGTCTTTCTTTATTTTCTAAATTTCCTGATAAAACTGTGGAATCAATGGATTTAAGACAAGGTCTCGAAGAGTAAGCATGCTTGCACCCCGAATGCATTTATTGTTGGGGCTTGTTTGACTAGTTGTTTTAATTCTGATTTTAAATTAGTCATCCTTTGCTATGAAAGAGTTGAGCAACTCCGGAATTAATGCACTAGCGTCACTCTCGTATCATATTTTACTGATTGTAGAGAGTTTGCGCACCATACAACTTATTTTAGATTATCCAAACTTACAAGTTAATCGAAATTTATTTTCTGCCTATCTTATATTAAGTCGTGAAATGAAGTATAAAATTTAAGTTAATTTGCCCAATTTTCTAATAATGCTGGAGTGAAGCTTGTAGCTGTTATAAACCCATCCCTGTCAGCTCTTTTTTATTGGGTATTATGGAGTTACTTACAGCTGTAGTGTAGCCAAGCTGTAGTGCTATTAGAAATTAAACACATTTCACTTATGAAACCTAATAATATAAACTGTTCTGAACCACCCTCTCTTCCGTATGGAGAAATGAAATATGGTAGCGTAAGGTTATAGGTGACAACTAAAGTTGTTCTATGCAACTATCTGTTAGAGAATTAGCATAGTGACCTACAGAGGTTGTTTGTACCACAAACTCCAATACTATAGAAAATAACCAGGAAGTCAATTATGGTAGTAAATTTTTTTATTATTACTAACTTAAAAGGAACTGTGAGTGGCATAAAACTGAAATGCTCCATCATTTAGTTGTTAGGTCTACGGCAGAAGTTGCCTTTTGATATCGATTTTAAATTGATTTGTAATTTCCTGAGACAAAAAATAAGGTAGTAATGTTTCAACCGAAAATATTTCTTGCAAGTTTGATGAACAATTAACAGAAGAATTTCAGTTTTCAAGTTGAATTTCATTATAATTCCATATTCACTATTACCGTATTAAAGGCGTTCCGTATATAAGAAAATACCTTTGTTTGCTAATTTATGAGGCTAACGTCTATGGATCTCGAACTGAATAAGTGAGGACGTGTAATCATCACCTTTAACTCCCAACCTTTCTAATATGGTTCAGAAGAACCATTGGAAATCGAAAGATGGTGGTTAATCTATATTGGTTCACACTTCCTTGCTGCGACTTTTAAAGATCTTCATATCATGCAACATTCTACTGAATATTAATACACTTAATATATTACTTTCTATCTTTGCTTGCTATTTTTTCTCGTGTGTTGTAATAAAAATCTAAAAGCATTTGAAAGTTTAAAATTCAATATGTACGTCTAATATAAAGATTTAGAAACTCTGGGGAATTGAATATCGATGAAAGTCAGAAAGTTGTGTTTATGTCACGCCACTCTAAAAACAGAGGGTGTTGTCAGACTGTCGGTATCAAGTTATTTGCACATATATTACATGAATCATTCTTTTCGCTTCAAATTTTTTATTTCAGAATATGTTAGGAATAAAATTTTTTCTTTTCACTTAAGAAAAATGTTCAAAATGAATATACAAACTTTTTACTGCAACTGCAATGTGCTTGATAAAGTTGAAGATTTTTTTTTCAATGACCCTATATACATATGACTGCTATTGAGTACACCTAAAAGCGTGAATTGAAGTTGTTTACCTTGCAATTTTTTTTTGACCAAAATCAAATTGCACTTCATCAATTCATTCAGTCATTAATTAAATTTTATTTAAAAAAAGCTTAACAGTACTGGAGATAGTAATTTATGAACTTCTTTAACACTTCTGTAATGAGTTAAGTTTTCAAATTAAAGAGCTTTAGCCGATTGAATGGGAAGTTCTCTGACAAGACTATTCCAAGGAAGATTTTTTATCCATCTGACAAAAAGCTGAATCTTTTGTGCTTGGATGAAAGATTCAATTTAACTTGAATCCTTTTTTTCACCTTCTGTCGGCTTTCATGCAGCACATGAAAATGTTGTGTTCAGATATAAAGAACTATGAGCTAAATAAGATAGTTCAAATATAAAACGTTTTTATTGAAATTTCAGCTGCCAAAAATATATGACAAAATACCGAACATAAAAGGATGGTACAATGGTAAAATACATTCCATATGTAATCCATACAGTTATCTCACTTATTTTTTAAGAAGAAATCGTTTGAGATAAAAGATAGACTTGAGATAATTAATTACAATGAAATTTGTACAAATTATAATTGGAAGCACTAGACCCACTTCATAAGAAACCAAAGAACAGTCAACACTTCACGATTTGATTTTGATTGAAAGTTTGCGAATTCTGATTAATAATGTTCAGTTAAAAACAACTTATAGTGTAAGGAAATTAATGCAATAATATAAATGCTGAGTTCCGCCATCAATAATAATTATAATCAGATATATACAAAAATAGAACAAAAGTTGCATTCAATAACTCAATCATTTAGATGAAGTTTACAACTTGTGACGTCAAAGAATTTGTGAACATGCGTGACATCAAAATGTGTAAAAATTACCTTTAATCAAGTTTCTGAATACCTCAACTAATTTAATCAGGGTTGCCTGCATGTTGATGCTTAGACCGTTTTACAATCAAGATTAGCGGACTTGAGTTGCTCTGATTAAAAACTTAGAAACCAACTTTTATACACTTAACTTGTGAAAAAATTAACTATTTTATACATTTTTAGACTTCACTCATATAAAGAATCGCCATTTTACTCCGTACGAAGAGTTTGGCTTGTCCCAAGGTGGGCTCTAATTTTGGAGTACAGGTACTCCGATTTCGTAACAACTTACTCCATATCTGAGTTAAGCATACTTCTTTAGGAGATAAATCTTACAGTAGTTACATTTCAAAATGGGATGTACTTCTACTACTATTAGGAGTGAAGATATACTAAAATTAGAGGTGAAGTGCACATACTCAAAGTTCACCATTGGACAAACGGAGTAGAATGGCGACATCTTTTCTGTGAGTGAAAACTGCAGCCTAGTCGAATTTTACAAATTATGATGTCGTTATAAAGTGCTGTAAGTTAACAAAATGTAATTTAAAATTTATATAAAATCCATCCCTGCAGTTTAGTTTTTAGTTTTTGATTGCTGCTGTGTTAGTAGATACATTAAAGTAAGGGTCTCAAGAATTAGAAAATATTACAGTGAAAGATGAGAACTGTAATAGTAGGCCTTCAACAGTAGGTGACACTTCGTCAGCTTTACCATGTACCGTACTGGTTTTGATAATAATAAAAATGCAAAACAGGTGTAACTTTCGTAACTAACTGCAATTAAGTAAGCGTGAGAACATGTACAAAACTACAGCAATTTTTGTCTTTTCCTCTTGTTCGTCTTCTTGAGACCCTTACTCTTACATTTTAAAGAGAATAACATTATTTCGCAGCAAAAAGTATGGTTTCAAAATATTTTACAGTTTTGAAGTAAGTTCTAGGTGTGCATTGCACCTTACAGTATTTTATTAAATCAGCAAGGTTAATCTATAATGTAGGTCATTCTCCTGTACCGTACTTGCAGAGCCGGGATGTGCACCAGCGGTATGCTTGTAGCTTATTTGCTCTTTCTCCCTAACAATGCAGTGAGCTGTTGAATTATCCTTAGACATTCTTATTACACCAACTTAGTAACATTCTTGGGTAATAATGTAAAAAAGTACTGATTCTATAATTTACACCATTTTTTATGCAGTGTACTAAAAAGTGTACAAAGCGTAAAAATACCTAATTTTATTTTTATTTATATTGTATTTCACGTAAGATATGGTGAAGATGGCAATGAATGGTTTAAATAATGTAATAAATGAATTTCTGGGCTAATGACATCACGAGTTATCGCAACGGTATACATTTCATTAAGCAAATATGATTTCTTGTCAGTGGCAGTTCATAATGATAAAAATATTTTACGGATGGACTATGGATTTATTTGTAACGTTAAACGTAAAGAACGCTTATAATGGTATATTTTACAATCAAATTAACAAATTTTTTTTAGTTTGATTGTATTATAAAGATGATGACTTAAGACTTGAGGTCTACTGTATGGAAATATTTGTGTGCAAGGTTTAGATTTGAATACTGTTCAGATAATTTTACACCAGAATGGAAGAGAAATTATAATTTAAAAAATAATGTGAAACACCTAAATTGTAAATTTATTACTTCCTTTACAATTTTTTAAATTATTCAGAAGGACCTTGTATTCCCAGAAAATACAGTTAATAAAATGAGTAGACATAATAGGTAAGACAAAATTATGAATGTGTTGATTAATATCAACACTGACTTTTAATAGGTTTTCAGTGAAGCCTTTTCCAAGTCTGTCAATAGAAAATGTGTTCTATCGTTCAATAGAAGACTTATCTGCCATATTTCCTGTTGAATGGGTAAACTTCCTACAACCCTCACTCATGGCCACAAGCTTATACAAATAACTTCTAAGCTTAAATGTAAGTAATGAAAAGTTACGGCTAGAGGAATGCAGTATATTGATTCAGCTGATTTATAAAGAGATTTAGAAATTTCTTATCTTCGACAGTATTAGTGAATATGTCACTCGTATTTGCTAAAATTTAAATTAAAGGTATCGGTAACAGCGTGTATATTGGGGAACTGCACGCTGAATAATAAAAGAAAATACGACGAGTGAACTTGTAATGTCTGCTGATATTTAACAGGTATGCGTTTTCAGAATGATATGGGGCGGGATAAAGATGAATTTTTTATCACTCTATCCACTTCCAATACTGCTCCATCCGAGAACCTCTATTTGAAACGTTATTTTGTACTTGATAATCGGTATTGCAACTGTTGTGGTTTAAAAAATTAAACTTCATTATGGTATAATAAAGTTAAATTTTTTGAACTTCATTATGGTATAATAAAGTTTAATTTTTTAAAATAAGCTTGGAAAGTCTTAATAAGTTTATTAAGATTACATGGAGTGAACCGATGCTAATAGAGAGATATACATTTATTGTATAATATGTTGTCTATTATTAATATTACTAGATTTCAGAACCTATTTAAACACTTAAAATTATAACTTATAAAATTGAAAGGAAGTAAAGATGGTTAAAACCTATAGGTTTTAAGATTCCGCCATTAGGTTTTAAATGTCCAAAAGGCATTACTACTTCAGCGTTTTAACGAATGACTGTCACATTACACGAAAGGATATGAGTGGACATATGTGATAAAATAAATCTGAACGCTATTCCTGTAAAACTGTTTGCACACAAACATTTTCAAACGGCAAACCAGGCTTTAGTTAGTTTAAATTCATGTGAGGAATTCTCCATCCGACTACAACAAGCACTTTGGGCCGTATACATTGTAGGCTGCCATCAGATAGTGAAAATAGCTTATACGTAATTCTTTTTCATGACTTCTGAAAAAATTACAATTCTGTAGATAAAATATGAAACACTTTATCAACTGAATACAAAATGACAAAAAATACGGTTTCTTAACAAAAAGGAAGTAATACAGTTATTAATTTTTTTAAATTGTCATCTGCATGAAATGGCGTTCTCCACAACTCAGTTAACTACAGAAAAGTCAATTACACTTCATCTTGTAGTGTTTTGCGCACTTTCTAAGATTATTTATTATACTGCAGATCCATGTAGGTTTAAACCCACTTTGTTCTTTTTTTATCTGTTTAAATGCTTCAAATCGATGTCATTTTTTAATTCAGATTTAACTGTATGATTTAAAGATCCCTCGAGTTTTGGTTTGTAGTGAACAACCATTGGGGCTATACTTGGCTCTTTGGCAGATGGAACTGTCGTTTCTCTGCTTATGCGTGTTAGACAGGAACCTGTGTCTTTTCGCCGAAATATTGACGGTTTTTTACAACAGAAGAAGCGCATGTACTCGCGTCGGAAGTTGATGGCGTAGCTGCCGTATACGACGGGGTTGACACAACTGTTACTTACTGCAAACATGAACAGAGACTCTTGAAGACGTTCATCCACCTTTAAAAGAAAAAAAAGAAGTGAAGCTTTTGATGTAGGCAGTTATTGATTTAAAAAGGAATACAAGAATGAAAGTATTGCTGGGCATAAGCGTTTTTAGGATAAAAAGTAGGAAGTTTATAAGGATAATGTTATCTGGAATTCATTAGTATTTTAGCGAACTTGTAAAAACGCAACGCAAGTAGGATTTTACTGTAACAACTCAAACCGGCAAATTTTGAGATTTTATTGTAAAATTGAAATGCCAATTGAGTACAAATACAAACGTTCAGTCTAATTCTAATTTAATACTTTTTTAGGAAAAATTATTAAATAAGCAATTTAATAGTAGAGAATATAATATATCAAGTCAGTTACTGCCTGTTAAAATTAAACCATTAATGGGGTGGCCGCGATTTTGACACGATTCTGTATTTACACCCTTTTGACGATTCTAACATATCACAACACCCATTCATATGTAGGTGTAAACAACTCTGAGGTGCAAGGGTGTAGACAGCATACCTAAACATTGCAGAGGTTGTAAATGAGCAATTTACATCCATTTTAACCTTTTTTTCTAAGAGTGTAGGTGGAATATTATTGGTTAAGCATTTGATAGTGTTACAAATTTCCTATGGAACAAATTTGATTTCTGAAGTTAAATGGCCGTTTGCCTGGTGTTTAAAATTATAACTAAAAACTGTTCAACCTGAGCCTGGCGTTCTGTTTAAATTTGATTAAATTTGAGTACAACACACTGATCATAATTCACAGTAGGTGTCTGTATTCGACCAATAAAGGGCATAGTGGTCAGAGTCGTTCCTACATTTAGCACTTATATCGTAGGATGTACATAATTTAATATAAAGAAAACAATTTCAGAAATAATAATGAACAATTGAAAGTTCAAGGTTTCTACACATTTTCTACATAACTTTGTTAAAATTGATCAATTTTTCAATGGAGTTCTAAAAATTCAGGATCAATTAACTTCTGAATTTAATATTGAGTGCCAAATGGGAAAATATTGTTAACCTAAGTCAAGTTTTATTAAGTTTCACACATTTTGATAGAAAGGTAGGAAAAGAACTCTCATTCAGCAGTTGGTAAGGTCATTGTTCTGAGCTTAGAAATTAGGCGAATCCTGATAATCTCAAAAGGTAGAGATATTCATGGAATTTTCTCTAAATTCGGCACCCGCAATAATTGGTCTTTGGAATTTTGTTTTCATTTAATCTATTGTCTCTAGGTCCTTACGTTCATCATTCCCTTTGTATTCGTTGTTATGCGTTTTAAATATTTTTAACTGCTAAGACTATCAAAGAATCTTACTATGATCTCTAACCAGAAAGGAAGTTTATTTGAGTTGAGAATGTTGTCATATGACTGCTGTGTCTTTCTGCAATAGATTTCGAATGATTGAAAATAAAAAAGGTTACCGCGTTTTGGACGTGTGTATTTAAAGTGTATGGCATTGAAAGTTTAAACGTGTAAATCAAATCCGCTTACTTTACTGTTTTGCATGCCTACAGTGTTTAACGTTGAAATGTGCGTTTGTTAACACCTGTAAACGTTGCGCTTATACCGTAATGACAAAATTTTTACATTGTGAGGCTTCACATCACGTCACGATCTCGTTTGGTCGTATAATCAACAAGTGCACTTTAAAATTGATTAATTTATAAAAAAGAAAAAAAAAAAAAACAGTTTTTAACGTTTTAGCCTGAGGTTTTTGAGCTTTTCTTTAAAATCTTGTAAAAATATATCTAATACATCTACCTACAGTCGATTGCAACAGTTAAAAAGGCAGTTAGCGTAAAATTATTTTTCAGTATTGAAGTCATAGTAAAATTGATATTTTTTATTAAACATTAAATGAGTAAATATACAAAAGTTGCAAACATCATAGAGGGTAACATGGTAATCCAAGTGCTTGCTTCGCCTTGCATGTAATAATTACAGATCCAATATTTTCAAGTTTACTAAGAGACTTCAATCTAAAATTAGAGAATAAAAATTTGATTTAAGAAAGAAAGTCTAAGTTTTAAATCTTACTTTTCCCATTCTTCTTTTATTTTGTCTAACCATCTTTTCTGTAAATGATGTCTAGTTCCAACGTTTTTTAACCGCTTAAGTAGGATACTTTCGGTCGTTTTAATGTTCTCGGCAAAAACTGCACTCAATAATAAGAACAAAACGACTAAACTTAATTTCTAAATGAAAATATAACTATTTAAATTTCTCCTTTGTTTTGCTTATTGTATTTTCTTACCTTCATGGTTTAAGTATGCTGAATTTTGTTTTGCAAGTTTTTGTTTCAAAGTTGACTGCTTGACTAATGCACGTTGCCTTTTTAGTGGTTGACTGTCGAATGACAAATTGTCAAATCTAAAGTACTATTGCTTTATCTAATTTTGCGATTAGATAGTTTCCTAGAAGTAGCCTTACAACTAGACAAATTTTTTTGAGTTTAAGATGTTAATGGAATTTGTGTAAAAAAAAATAGATTAGTAGTGTAAAATTTTGGTATTTATAAAACCAAAATTAAATTATGATAAATATATTGTTAATTTTTTCAACTATTTTAAACCTCTTAACTTGTAGTCATGTTTTAATCTAATGTTACTAACGTGCTTGGCATTTACTGTGAAGGATTTTTGATAACAGGAAGACATTACAAATATTTTATCAAATCTCCAGTTTTAGCAAACATTTTAAGTATTTAAATTTTATGAACATTGGTTTTTTGGTGCTTGTTGATCATTGAATTACTGTACAGCCTAGCTTAAAATTCATAAAGAACTTTACTTGGGCTTTGCGGGTTATTAGATGTTTTCTACAAAAGTGGACTGGTTTTTACAGTGGTCTGAATTTCCTATTTGACGACTTCATTTAAACACACGTTGCTTGCTTTTACATGCTTTTTTTCATTATGCTGAAAGCTATGTTCAGCAACACTTTTTCACAATCGTATAAAAACAGAATTTCCTTATGATTTTTAGTAGGAAATGAGAAGCCTCAAAAATTATAAGCATTTTCTTTTTCTTTCCACTCCAACGGTTGTGGTAATAACCGAAATGCAGAGGGTTTTCAACTCAAAAAGTGCCAACAGCACACACCCAATTGGTGCGCTATACTTTTCCATTTAAAAATTAAAAAGGCGAATTTTGCTATTTATTAAAAATTATATTACATTTTACTTATTTTAAAATGGCTCGGTGGTCGGAGTTGGGAAAGGAGGAGTTTTTACACAACTTTAGCTATTGTGTTCATGCGTAAATTAACTTGTAACCATTTTAACCCCAGTCGGTATGTTTAAATTCACTTTCGTTTTTGATGTCAAGTGGGGCACCCTTTCTATCTATATATACACCAAGACACACCTAGATCAGGTAGGTTTTTAAATGGCGCCCAGAATCGGTTTTGTTGTACATCACCAGTGGTAAAGATTTTGTATTGATGAGATGTGAGGAATCCCAACGAATCTAATACGAACTCCACTTAAAGTATCATTGATTGATAGCACGACTTTTATCCAGCTTGATGTGACAAGTATGGCTGACAGAATCATTACTTACATGGGTACATATGAGAACAAACGTGACTTCTAGCTCTGATTAACCTTGTCTGCAGCTACAAAAATTCTAATTTATCAAAAATAAGCTCTGCAATATTGTTCTAGCAAGGATATCAAAATAATTTTTCGATATATTTTTTTTGCAATTTTTAATTTACTGACAGATTAAATTGGTTTTTTTGTCACTAGAGTTTAATGCTTTTGGTGTTCGTTTTGGAGAAATTAATCGATTTCCGGTCGATATCTACTTTTGTATGCATAAGCTAAGGGGCTTTTGTTAGAACTTCGCCAGATCCTGAATTAAACATGGAGAGAGCCATAATGTATTGTAGGGTAAAGAATGAATGAGAGTAGGAGGAGTAAGTGGTAATTTTGTTCAACTCTTTGGCCAATTTCCTAATGTCCTTGCACGAAACTAGCTGCTTCGAAATTATTGACAATTTGGTTGAAGAGGGCAAAGATGCTTTGACAAGAAGAGTTGCCAAAGGGGCTCCCTGCAGCAAAAAGTAAGCTAAGGGAATTCTTGGGGCAGTGGTAGTCTTAATACAATAGAATTTTTTAAATTGAGCATGTAGGCTTAACTGTGTTAAAAGTCCTGTCACAAGTTTTGATAATAGACCAATGTCAGCAAGTTTTTGCAACCTTGACGGTTTGACATTTTGCACAGCTTAACACCAACTAGACTTGTACAGTGTCATGTTTGTGCTGTGAGTGGATGCGAGATGCTGGTTGGAAACGGGAACGTGTGAACATGAAATGTTTTAAGGTGATGTATTTTTTTTAAAAAAAACTTTGAATGGCACTTCATATTCGATAGATAGTACACTCTTAGAAATGAAGTAGTTAATAATCACCTTTGTGCTTGTTCCCAAACAGACACTTATAAAAGGTGTACGGTGTACATATAAACTTTGATTACACTTTTAAAAGTGTGAACCTGATTCATAGGTGTAAGTGAATGTGTACACCTTTTTTTATAGGTATCAGTTTGGGGACAAGAACAAAGATGTTTGTTAACATCTTCATTTCTACGAGAGTACCGTATTTCCCCGCATTTAGGCACATGCGCCTAACTGCGAAAATGAGCATTTTTCGAGGTTTTTTTTTTTGCTAA
>JAQGAS010001674.1:0-16470 GCA_034686365.1 Pachymerium ferrugineum
TTCCATTCTTCTATCTTCTGAGCAGTTAGGCTTCCCTACACTTCTCTTCTGCTGGTCTCTATTTTCCTATCTTCTGGTAAAACAAATGATTGCAGGAAAAGCAGTTGTAAACGTACTGATTTTGTTCGGGCGCCACTTTTCTTTCTTTATCCCTTGTTATCTTCTGCAGCAACTTTAAGTTAAATCGTGGTAAGCTGCACATGCCCCAACATCTGCTTAACCAAAGTTTAGCCGAACTGTAGCTGCATTCAAATATTAAAATAAACTGCGGCGTAGGTGAGTTTTACAACAAGTGACGTCACATTTGATATCTGATTTTTGTAGCGGATCGTGAATAATGACGTCATGTGTTATAAAACTCACTTAAGCTTCAGTTCATTTTATTACTTGAATGCAGCTACTAGTTATTTTAACAATAAATATAAAGCAAGTTATGTCATCAAAGGTTAATAGCTTGCAATGATTCGCCATTTCAGAATAATATTCAAACTTAGACCAAACAATTGGCAAACGGTTAAGGCGGCCTCTTAATAATTTTGGTTAGAGTCCAATCTATTCACAAGTAAGGTATAGTACTACTATCACCTCTTTATATTTATTTTGCTAACTCAAGATGCCGTGTCATCAATAAAACTCTCCAGCATCCCTTCTAGGAAACCGTTTGTTTTGGTTATTTCCACAGAGTTCCCTCTACACATTTGAAGTCACTCAGGAAATATTTTTTAGTGTTTATCCACTTTTATAATGTTTTAGATTTATTTTTCGTTGTTTGACATGTAATTGAAAGTTTTAATACTCATGTTTTATGAGGCTTTTAACTTTTTTTTATCTTTATGAGATTTTTCAACCTTACTTGATGGGGTTTCTAACATTGTTGGTACACCGAACTTTTAAAGGTGATATTGATTCTTTCTTATAATAATTTTTGTCTGCTGTTTTTGTGAAAATGATTTGCGATTTTAATCACAAATTCAAATGAAATTAAGATAAAAAAAATGAAATTTAGTATAGCAGAAAATTATTTTAATGCTTAATTGACTTTTGAATAATGTCGTGCCTTTACTTTGGGTCATTGAATTTTTTAAATTAAACACCTGGGTAAATTTTAATTGCTAACCTGAAGTCAGGAAAGTCATTTTGTCATTTTTTTCTCTTCAATTTTTCTTTTGAAAATCGATACTTCCATTCACTACTTACACAAAAATAGAAAATTGCTTTTCAGATTAGATTATGTTCCTTGTGTTAAACTTGACATGTGCATTCCAGAGATTCTAGTCATCTGTACACGTTCTTTGATTAAAAATTCTATAAAGTTTAATGGCCCATTGCAATGACGACTTGAAAGCATCGTTCAAGTCAATGGATGGGAGTATTAGTTATTATTATAACAGAATCAAATATTTCGTAATGGTAAATTTCTGAAAAACTAGAGCCAATAGAGATGCGTCGTCATTTTAGCATTCCAAAGACAATATATAAATATTCCGAGAATATACCTATTTTTACACCGTTTATAATCTCTGACAGGTTTGAAAATTTAAACTACGATTGTAAGCCATATCTACATATTCTATATACTATGCTTATTGATCTGAAATCTTAAATCACTATTCTCCTAAAAATATTCAAGCAGTGTGTTGCATATTGTCAGACTGCACTTGTTGCAGAGAGTACAATCACATTTCCCGTTGCATGTTCATAGTATTCACAAAGTTTTGAAATTGAAGGGTCTTGCATGAGCCAAGATTAAGCAGTGTATTGCTTGTCAACAATTGCCTGTATCTGTCCAGATGGCAGGTATCTGAGTCTGCAATGGAATACGATGCAGCAAGTGGCCTTTCATATAACTATATGCAAGACTTACGCGGCCTCTGGTACTTATGAAACCTTAGGTTGATCACAAGATCCATAGGCAGAAATTGTCATTTTTCAATGTTTAACCGCCGCCATTTGAAAGTGCGTTGATGCTACGATTTAAGAACAAGGTATAAAAGTGTAAGTTACTTTAAAGCACATGTTTTGGTTGAAGAAGCATTGACGATAACTAAATGATAGTGCGTAAGCTTATGTTTTTTTTAAATTTGACGTTTTAAAAGAAATAATAACTTCAAAAAAAGTGCGTTTCATGTTACAGAGCTGTAACGAAAGATTCAAGTTCAGACTTTTTTTTACTGCGTATGGTTAAATTAAATCTCTGACAAAGAAATTTGTTTCACGGCGTTTGTGAGATTTTTTTGCACTGCTTGGTGATATATTACGTCACCTCACAAGCAGCTGTGCGTACATGACCCTTTTCGATCTTCAAAACTTTAACTAATGAACGCTGACACTTCTATATGTACTTTAAATGTCTGTGGTTAAGTGTCGACGTCTACGTCTACGTCGACGTTACTGCTAAGGCTAAATATAGCACTAGGGTAATGCTACTGTCCGCGCGCCACGAGAATGCGGATTGAGGGATGCGGATGGGAATGCGGATGGGACCATAGTTTCCAGGCGAGGGCGCTACTGACCAGTTCGGTCCAATACGGTTTTAGGGGAAATGGGACCAATGGTCACCTGAGAAGTTGGGGAAGAAAAGTGACCATTGGTCCCATTCCCCCTAAAACCGAATTGGACCGAACTGGTCAGTAGCGCCCTCGCCTGGAAACTATGGTCCCTCGATCCGCATTCTCGTGGCGCGCGGACAGTATGTGGTAATGCCATTTCATTTCAATAAGGTTGGTAACCATGGGGTCTCAGATTTTTTCCAAATTTTTTTTATACTTTGCACATACCTTTATTGGTAATTTCTCCTCTTAAAAAATTTTACTCATTGTTGAGGAATTGTTTTAGACATAAAAATGTTAATTTTGTTTCATATCTTTGATCACAATAATAAATTTTTTTTGTTCCTATAATTAAAAAATAAAAATGAATAAGAAATTCGATTTCTTTTTTTAAGGCAAAACAACCTTTTGAAAATTTGGTCAAATGATATTTTAGTGGTGGAGAATCTACTATAATTTTAAAATTTGGCCTTTCATAAAATTTTGAAACATGAGAAATTTCATAAAAATTTAATATCTCAGAAATTAATAGAGATAAAAGAATTCTGTTGAAATATTTGAAATCTGCGTAAAAAGTTGTACAGGGTGAATTATTTCATATTTTTCCCATTATTGTGATATAAAACACAATTAGGAAATTACATTATTCCATAAAAACCGCAACAATGGGCAAAATTTTTTAAGAGCTCTTATTTTGAGAAATTACCATTAAAAGTATGTACAAACTATAAAAAAAATTTGGAGAAAATCTGAGACGCCGTGGTTACCAAGGCTTATTGAATTGACATGGAAATACCCACTAAATAATTTGAAGTTTAATTTTGTTTTGAAAAGCAACCAAACGAGTATCCCAAGGCAAAATTCTTGGAATTAGGCATTATAAACGGTCTTTGTTGTTTTCAATGTGTGTTTTGTAGGTGTATGGATTTTTTCAGCTTAGCTAAATAATTGGGCATTGTAAATGTGAATAGTGGGGTTTTAATTGCTGTTGAAGTAACAGCAGACATATTTGAAGAAATATCAGACCGAGAAAAGTTTGTGAAGCAACAAAATTTTTGAAGAATCAATCACTGCACATAGTCGTAAAATCCAACTTATTCACTAGCACGAAAACTGCGCAGAAAAGGCGTGAGAAGTCTTAGTTTTATGTGGATTTGTCACGCAGTTAAAAAAATTGACGTCCTAATCTCTCACTCATGTATTGCAACAAACTAAGCAAAATGACAAACAACGCGTACTGCACAGTAAAGGTAAGTTTCCACTGTGTTCCCACTGCCGCTTGTCGCGTGTTGCTTGTGGAAAATCAAGGTGCATGCTGGGAACTTAGAACATGTCGTGTGTCGTAGAACACACTCATTCCTGCAGTAAGACGCACTAGTTGTCCTGTCGTGTGAAGTCATTTTTGCCGCGCGTCGCATGCCAGGCAGCCAATGAGCATACACAGGCCGTTGTCACGTGATCACAACGTCACGGGAATGAGAGTTCGAGTTAAAATGGCGGATGACACTGTTTTGATCGGTCTGAGCCCACGCAGCTTACACATAGAACAGTTATAGCACGAACAAAATAAATAAAATAAAACGATAGTCATCGTCGTATATGTTTGTTTACATGGAGAGCCGGGCTGTAAGCGGCTAATCATTTTTGGCTTCGTTGTTGACATTTTGTGGGTCGCGAATGGTTAACGACAGCAGTGGGAACGCGTGTGGGAACACCTGTAATGCGACAACGACATTTGCCGCTACAAGCAACACGCAACAAGCGGCAGTGGAAACACAGTGGGAACTTACCTTAAGAAAACGTCTTTAGACAAAAGTGGAAAAACGGGAATAAAAGGCGTATGAGCGCTGTTTATAACGCTTAAAAAGATCTGCACGTCTTCAAATTAACTACCACTTTAATATGAGTTTGAAGCACTTATTGGATTACACAAAATCGCATATTCTCTTATACTAAATTAAGTGAATCATAAAACTTATTGCTGATTAATTTCTATTGAAACAACCGCTTTGCTTCCAGACAACAGCTGGCTGCTATTTTTTAGATTTCTAAAACTGATGCCACCATCTTTATTTGCACTAATGAACATTATTTTTCTGTTGTACATAAAGTAAAGCATCTACTGTCCGACTATAAAAACTGTTTCGATTTTCTGAATGACTTTATTATTTCGAAGCAAACTTTCCACTGTTCAAATGGTGAGACGTAAACTTTTTAAATGTCAACTGCTTTAAACGCAACATAACGTCATGAAAATTCGCAAGAGTCGCACTTTTTTAAAATTTATGAAAGACATCTTTCTTTTAGATGGTTTGCGTAAACAGATTATTTTCTAGCTTTTAAAAACAAGAGAGTTTAAATACTGTGTCTTTAATTAAATATCCATTATTTCACAAATTAAAAATTATTTTTTTCCCTTAGCAATGAAAATTTATTTTTTCCCCATGTATTAGGTTTTTGGTAATTTATTAGATGAAGAATATTTATTTTTTTATTGTAATTAAAAGATTCCTTTGGCTTGGTTACGAATACCTAATCATTCATTTTTAACAGCTTGTGCGTTAAATTAACTCACCATAGCTGTATGATCAGCAGGCAGTTCGATAAGTAATTTACATCTATACAACTTCAAATATAAGTTACATGTGTAAATTGGCATTTATAACGGTTTACAAACCCTAATTAGTACATCTTGCAAGATTACGTCTTGCATACAAAGTTCAAGGGCGTGTGCGTCTACGTAAACCTCCGAAATCAGGTTACCAAAGTATTTACAGCGAAATTACATGTGAATTTCTGGTTACACATGTGGAAATTCAAATCCAATGTTCTATTGGTTACTTACCAATTTTTTTTTTATTTAACACGCATCGTTACATTTAAAGAAAATATATAGTGCCCACTTATTCAAGGGTGGTGCTAATTCGAGGCGATCCCGTAAATGCTTTGAACATGTTGCAATATTATTGTATAAATTCATTGTTATGTTTAACTATGTATAAAATGGAATAAATCGGATGTGGGATGGGCCGTTGATAAAAAGGGACAGGTCGTTGGCAGAAAAAGACGGGTGGTTGATAGAATGGAACGAGTGGTTGGTAGAAGGGGACAGGCCGTTGACAGAAAGGGATGGGCCGTTGATAAAAAAGGACAGGCCGTTGCCAGAAAAAGAAAGGTGGGTGATAGAAGAGCACGAGTGGTTGGTAGAAGGGGCCAGGCCGTTGGTAGAAGGGGACAGGCCGTTGGCAGAAAGGGACGGGCCGTTAATAAAAAGAGACAGGCCATTAGCAGAAAAAGACAGGTGGTTGATAGAATGGAACGAGTGGTTGGTAGAAGAGAACAAGTGGTTGGTAGAAGGGGACGGGTCGTTTGTAGAAGGGAACAGGCCGTTGGCAGAAAGAGGTGGGCCATTGATAAAAAGGGACAGGTCGTTGGCAGAAAAAGACAGGGGGTTGATAGAAAAGGAAGAGTGGTTGGTAGAAAAGGATTGATCGTTAGTAGAAGGGTATGAGTGGTTTATTGAGGAGGACGGGTTGTTGTTAGAACAGGATGAGTGGTTGGTAGAAGAGAAGGGTTAGTTGCAGAAGGGAATAGGCCATTGGTAGAAGGGGACAAGCTGTTGGCAGAAAAGGATGGGCCGTTGATAAAAAGGGACAGGCCGTAGGCAGAAAATGAAAGGTGGTTGGTAGAAGGAGACAAGTGGTTTGTAGAAGGAGACGGGTCGTTTGTAGAAGGGAACAGGCCGTTGGTGCAAGGAGATGGGCCGTTGATAAAAAGGGACAGGCCATTGGCAGAAAAAGACGGGTGGTTTATAGAATGGAACGAGTGGTTGGTAGAAGGGGACAAGTGGTTGGTAGACAGGGACAGGCCGTTGGTAGAAGGGGACAGACCGTTGGCAAAAAGCGATGGGCCGTTGATAAAAAGGGACAGGCCGTTGGCAGAAAAAGAAAGGTGTTTGATAGAAGAGGACGAGTGGTTGGTAGAAGGGGACGGGTCGTTTGTAGAAGGGAACAGGCCGTTGGTGCAAGGAGATGGGCCGTTGGCAGAAAGGGATGGGCCGTTGATAAAAAGGGACAGGCTATTGGCAGAAAAAGAAAGGTGGTTGATAGAATGGAACGAGTGGTTTAGAAGGAGACAAGTGGTTGGTAGAAGGGGATGGGTCGTTTGTAGAAGGGGACGGGCTGTTGGTAGAAGTGGACAGGCTGTTGGCAGAAAGAGATGGGCCGTTGATAAAAAGGGACAGGCCGTTGGCAGAAAAAGAAAGGTGGTTGATAGAAGGGGACGAGTGGTTAGTAAAAGGGGACGGGCCGTTGGCAGAAAAGGATAGGATGTTGATAAAAAGGGATAGGCTGTAGGCAGAAAAAGACCGGTGGTTAATAAAATGGAACGAGTGGTAGGTAGAAGGGCACAGGCCATCGGCAGAAAAGGATGGGCTGTTGATAAAAGGGGACAGGCCGTTGGCAGAAAGCGATGGGCAATGGAAGAAAAGGTAGTACATTATACCATCTTTCATCCCCAATATTAATATTTTTAATGACAGCCCCCTTTAAGAAAAATTTTCTTGATAAATTTTCATCAATATCAGTCTTATTTTAACAACTTGACACTTTCATTAAAGTGCCACATCTGTCATTTGTTGTACAATTTTTATTGCCGATTTAACCACGATTAATATAGTTGAAAATTGAAATTCTAGTTTCCTTGTATTTTTTTGTTTTTTTTTTTTTGTTTCAGGCAATTGGTTTGTAAGTAACTTTAAGATTACCATTAGACCTAAAAAGTCGTTCTACTTTTTTAAAATATTCTTTTTGGAGAATTATGGGCTTTAAGTAAAGCCCTGAAGCTCTTAAACACAGCCTCATGGCTTTTTATGAGAATCTTGACTTCAAATGTGTGGGTTATTATCTTGTAGACAACCTTCTGTTTTGAGACCATTGATTTTAAATGAAAGAAAGCGTCAAGCTCAATACCGTGAATTCAAGTGGGATGAATCAAAAATTACTCGAATTTTATACTCATGAAGCTTACAATCACAAGTCGATTATCTGATTGGAGATCTTAAAGGAGTTTTAAGTAAATTTAATCTAGTCAAAATGCAAAGATGAAGTCTAAACTTTAAATTGTTGGATGATCCGTGCTTTAAAGGTTTGGTTGAGAATTTCTAATAGAAAACAAGAGTCTTATAGAATTTTATGCTTAGATATTATTTGACCCAACCAAATCCTGAACTCCAATTTATTGAATCGAAACTTAAATGAATAATAGTCTAACACTAACCAGTTGGACACTGAGGGTCTTTTAAAATAAACAAGATCAGATGGGAAATCCACATTTGAAACTTAGCTTAATTCGGACCTAATTGGAAACAGTAGTGATACCCCTTTAAGATTCGAAAATTGACCAATTAAGTAGCAATGGGTTTTCAATAGAAATGTAAATGTTCAAATGCTCTCAATAATAATCGCGAAATTTGCGAAATAATGTGGACCTGTAAATTTCAGATCTTTATTGCATACATTTTTGAAAATCCCTAACATTTCTATTTTATCAGCGAGTAGGGCAAGAAGCTTAGTAGCGCAAATGCAAAGTTTGTTAATACATGTGACTGAGAAGTGCCTGGTCGATTTCTTTCATTCATGGCTACAGTTCGCAGTTGTCCTTCCCTCAATGGGGTCGGTTGATGCAAAAAGTAATATACAACCTAGTTTTATTTGTTTTCGGTTAATAATGATTATGGCTTTAAAAAATGCAATTTGTGTGCTTTCCCATGTGCTTGCCCCTGAAGTGGGTGGTGTTGTGAAATGGGTGAAGTTCGATTTCATATATTGTTAGTATTTGAATTATTCGTAATTATCCAATATATTTCTCTTAATAGATTAGTTACCTAGTAGATACTGTGACCAATAGTATTTCTCTAGTGTAGGCAATTAGGTATTATTTTTACATTTATTTAGTGTCTTAAATTTTAAGAATTACTGGAAAATATACAATAGGAAAAACGCTTTTAGTACGACATGATACAACTGGATGCTGAATAGCAGTTGCTACTTAGCAAAAATCTTTAAAATGAAACTTTGTTACATTGATATTTAAATTTGTCTAAAAATCGATAAAGGGCGCTAATCCTCTGCCAAGTAAGCGTAGCTCTTGTGAAGGAGGATGAAGCAAAAAGAGGAATTCAATATATATCCATTAGCTCATGATAAAATCTGAAGATAATTATTGTCCCTTATTGCACCAGTTATTTTCCTCTCTTTCACTAATTCTTAATTTTCAAACAATAATTGGTTTCTTAGTCCCATGTGAAATTTGACACTTAAACTTGTTTGTTGTGGCTGAAACTTTCTGTGGTTGTATCTAATAGTATTTTTTGGATCATTCTGTTATTTTGGAATATGAAATATAATTGGTATGTGTAGCTAATATAGAAAGCTTTTTCAATGAATTCGATGAATTTTTCATTCGTGAAAATATTCCTGAAGTTAAAACTATTGTAATGTCAGACTTAAGACGTTATTGTTGTTTTTTTTGTGAATCTTGTTTCATTGGGTGAAATAGTATTATGGACTATGACTATGACTTAACTATAATTATACAGTTTGAAGTTTTGAATCTGCAAATGGCTACCAATTTGCTTTCTCCATGTCACCACACAATTTGAAAATGAAAATCCTGCAAATCTTTTATCCACCAATGAGAAATCTATTTTTGTTTAGGTAGTAATTACCAAAATATATGAATTTGAGTATAAGTTTATATTTTACTTGGATTAATTTATAGAAGAATGACAAGTCATTAAGGAAGTAAAACGTTAGATTATATAATTTTTTTTAAATAGGTACAGATGAAATAGTTTGAACAAAGAAGAATGAAATAAAGGCATAAATATTTTGAAAACAAATTTATTTTAAAAAGTTAGACTAATTTACAATATTTTTTATTCAAGATTGTGATCATACGATGACAAAAAATATTTTAAAATTGTGTCGCTCAGTTAATTAAAAAAAAAGGCATAATGAAGATGCCAAGTAAAGTAAAATAAAATATAATTTGGAAATCTCATTTCATCATCATAGATCAACCTTTGATCATCTTATAATCAATTATTGATGATAATCATAAAGTTGATCTGATGATCATCATTCTGAACAGAAATTAAGAACACTTTCTGATCATCAGATTGATAGTTAGAGAGATGATAAAGCTGATTATCATGTGATCATCTTATGGTGACCTGTAGTTTGCTGAGAGGTAAAACCAAGTAAGCAGTGTGTTGCATTTAATTTGGTCTTACTTGGCATTTCTTGTTTATCTCGTAACTTTGTACAACTGGATGCCCTACTTAGTTTGAATTTTACTAGCTTACTCCACCACCCACCATCTGATAAATTTACTGGTTTTATATATCTAAGTGAATGGTCACGAAAGTTAGCCAAGTTGTTTTTGCTTGTTTATTTATTGATATTATTGTGAGAATATTCGAATCACAACAAAACCAAAGCTAACAGTTATACCCTTAAATTGATTGTTTATTGTCAAACCTTTTGAAGTTTATATTTCACAAAAACAACAATAAATACTTTGTACAATCAACCTTTTTCATACATTTGCACCATTCTGAAGCAACATCTTGCGGCAACAGCAACCTCAGGCTCCCCACCCCAGTTCCAGTAGTTGAAAATACTCATTAATATTACAAGTGGTCAAAGATTTGGAGAAGCTTGAAACCATAATGGATTAAGAGTTCGTAAATTAAAGAAAGCAAGATGGAATCAAGTGATTTTTATATACTTTAGATTTGTATCAGTTTATTAAATTGTACAAAGATTTAAGTCTACAACAATCTTCAGCTTAAATATGAACAATAAGTTTAAAAAATTGCACCATATAAAGATCGATGACAGCATTCGCAGCAGGTATAGTGGTGACATCTATGGATTATAAGCAACAAATACCAAACTTACTATTATGTCTTAAATTCACACATGTAGTATGGTTATTATGCAACTAGCAAAACGATACATTACACCATTAGGATAATACAGATTAAATTGAAATATATTTAGTGAAGTTTTATTGGTGATATCTATTTCAGATTTATGCTCTAAGTAAACAACTTTCACATTGAACATTTTTTAAATTTCATTACATCCAAAAAATTAATGACTGTAAATAATGATGAACCGATTAATATTCCTAACAGAGATCCAATGTCACAAAATAATTTAACCAATGTAAATGCTAATTCTTGTTGCAAAACTATATTAACATTGCTAGTAACAACAAATCGAGTGGTACTACCACTATTACGATTGTAATTATCGTTAATGTCGGATAACAACGTAATGTCGTTACACATGTGTTTACACTGGCAATCTTTTAATGAGCTAAACTTTGAAATGGTGCGTAAATATGTTAATTGAACTTCTTGAGCTGTCTTAAACGTTTTGCAAAAGGGTAATGATTTCAAATCCATAAATGGCAATCTGTCATAAAATGATAAAAACTAAATTTTAATCGTTTATTCATTTCTCATGATAGAGCAATACCTGCATTTCCATTTTATACGACCTAAAATTCTTTTCAAGCAGTTTGTTTCACAATTTATTCTTTTCTTTCGAGAGTAGCATTGTTGCCTTCTTGTATTAACTCTTAAAAGCTTTTACGTTAATTATTACCATTATTAGCATATTATAATAATATAATATTTTACTTTTATAAGAATAGATGCTTTAGGATGCCAAACAATACTTAAATGCGAAATAGAAAATGTAATGACACAGAACTATACCGTAACTCCACTTTCTTTCGTTGTAATAGGAATGCAATGGAACAAATGGGTTCGGCAGAATTGGATACCACATTCCACTTGCCACAGATCATCTATCATTTATTTTTGTCAGTTTGGTTAGGTTAGGTAGATCAAACCCTGATCATTCAGATAGGCTAAATCAAGGTAAGATTAGGCCTAACCTTACCTAACATAAACCTAATCTAACCAAATCCATATGATCGATGTCAGGTGGAATGGGGTAACTTATAATTGGATATCCAGCCCAGCCAATTCTGCTGAGCCAAACAACTACAATAGAGATATTTATTGTGCCATATACTCCAACAACTAAATAGAATGTTAGAATAACATCAGTGGTAATTATCACAACGGTCTTACAACTTCTCTAATAAATATTATTGCATGGGTTGTTTGTAGACTCTTATTGGCATAAAGTGATGATGAGATCCGCCTACTTGGGTGAGTACTTAAGGGGCAAGAAGAGAGAGGGGAGGTGGTCTGGCGGGTTTACCGCTGTGACCAGTCATCCTCACACTGCCCTCCGCTGACCCCCTTAAGTTTTCCTTATTTTCTTAACTTTTTATATTGAATTATGTACAACCTGGTAATTTATGTATTTTTGGTGTATGAATAAAAGAATGTTTGATTTAATTCATGACTAACAAGGGGAACGTCTCAACCCTCCGCCCCCGATTTTCCCCAAAGTTTGTGTAGGGCGTCATTTCCTAGCCTAAAAGACATTGCCATAATGAGGGGTTGCGGTATTCGCGCAAACAATAATTAGTATTATTTAAAAAGTGCACTATTTTCGTGCGGAGAAGCACGGAAACATGTATGATGTGTGTAAACCTGCCTCGCCACATGCGTGCTGTATGTCGGTTAGAGCCGACTCACATCTAATTACGCATGTTTCCGTGCTTCTCCGCAAGGAAATAGTGCACTTTTTAAACAATACTAACTATTTTTTGCACGAATACCGCAACCCCTCATAATGGCAACGTCTTTTAGGCTAGGAAATGACGCCCTACACAAACTTGGGGAAAATCGGGGGCGGAGGGTTGAGACGTTTCCCTTGTAAGTTGATTGACCCAGGAACTCACATACCACACCCGGTACACGTAATAATATCCATACAGAAACACTAACGGAATACATTAAGTGTGTAAACGAACAATTCTGAGCAATTATGGGCAATCGTTAGTATTGAGACTAGACAATTGGTATTAATATCGACTATAATAATACAACGATTTTTAGAGTGTGGATGTGGTTGTTTGCACATCACTGGTATAATGAATCTTGTGCATTCTAAAAAATAGCTGTGTAAAAATATACGGGTTAAGGGTTAAAATCCTTGTTACACTGCTAAGGTATTACGGTTGCTCCTTGTGGTATAAAATGTCAATGATTGGTAGGAGTAAAAGAGCCTAGCATGAGGTTTCATTAGGGAGTTTGTGCAAGGTCATTCTTATAGCCAATACGAAACAAGACTTAAATATGAAAAGGAAAATTACTTTTAATTTTTCTTTATTTAAAACGTTTGGCATTGCAAAGCATCTTAAGTCAATACCTCGTTTATATGCACAGGTATATTACGATTCCGTGATAATATTACAAGTCTTGTAAAGACTTGCACTTTTTTTTATTTCTTTTTATAAGTGGGGTGATCCTCCTGTAAGAGCTCACGACTGGTACAAGATTTTTTTTTACGGTGCATGTAAGCGCCTGTGAAGCTGCAATGGTTTCCTGATTCATAATGACTATCAGCGCAACTGAACTGAAGCCACAAGAAATAAGTACATTTCAATTTAATTCTTATTGGATTAGCGACAAAACAGTTTTGAAATTATTTAATAGTCATATGGTGACAAAGCCAGGTAATTTTTAGCCAACTTGTGATGAAATAAACTCCAACATATTAAGCGAGAACCATTGAATTTACTACCGTGCGTGTAAATTAGGTATTATTTTAGACATGGGTACAAACCGTTTGATATTTAAACATGATGTTATTGTTAGTTCTGTGATATAATATGATTGCATTTTTTACGTAAACGGTATTAGTATCTGGCAGCAAAAAAAACTAGTGGATTAAAGTTAAATTTTTAATATAATAATATTACGTATTTATTATTATAACTTACCTTGATTGCAATCTCATTGGTATTTTTAGGATTATTGCGAAATGCTATAACTACAGCATTTTTATTAGGATTATAGAATTGGTAACCTAAAAATTACAATTATAATATCAGAAAAATTCACTTGTAACCATATTTAAACCAACCAATTTTCATTACTGAACAATTTCCGAAAGGCGTTATTATGGGAGAAAGCTTAAACTGACAGCCTTTGGCGGATTGACAAAATCCCTGTAAAGGTACATTTGCTGTATCAGTTACTTATCTGGGGTTTTTTTTCTGTATGAATTGTTAATTATCTAACAATGAAGATATTCATACTTTTCTATTATTACGAAATATTATTTGTGATTCATAATCCAGAGTTGAAGTGAGTCTCCACAACGTTGTAACATTGTATTGTGGCATATTGAGAATCTCTAAGAAATTAACATTTCCATAGGTGTGGTTAATGGCTCCAGATATTTTTAATTTCAAGTTGTGGACATCATTACTTTCGCCACACCAAACAATATCTGGCCATCTGATGTATTTATGCCTTCTAATAAAAATATTTGTAGTTATTGGTTCAGACAAAAAATACGTTATTCTATTATGCAATTGAAAAATCCAAACGATTGCAAGAAATGCAATTGTAACTGTCCGTAATATTTTCTTTTCGGGTCGAATTTTACTTTTTTTCTGTAATATATCTCTTACTTTCTTATGTATTAATGCGTTTTGTTTTTTAAAATTTTTCTTGAAGATAATTGTAACAATGTAGCTACAAAAATCAAGAATGGTGAGACATGACCAACCAAAGTAAAGACCAATGTTTCCTCCCATGTCAGAAAACAAAGAGTCTATTGTGTAGATATAATATTGGCGTCCTATTTTAACTGTGTCACTTGCCATGCCTAATTCAAATTTACTGTTGTTTTTACCACTTTCAAGATTAAGATACACTGTTTTTGTCCTGATACTACATAATGGTCGACAACCACAATCACTGGAAAGGTCTTCTTCTTTGAAAGATGAGAAAATTTCTCTTGCTTTATCAAAAGATTTTTTGACGCTTTCACAGATTGGGAGTGTTTTCCAATTTCCGATAGGCAGTCTATTTGAAAAGTGATATAATTAAAAAGTCAGGGTTTAAAAAACAGAACAACTAACCTGCATTTTATGTTCGTTCGTTTATTTATGCAGTCGAAGAAGCATTTTTCGAGTTCTTCTATGCTGTCCGAGCAGGGGTTTTTAGTTGTGGATAAAAATTCGTACTAGGAAACAATTGTTGTCAAATGGGGTTATGTCCGATTTTAGGACAAAACCGTCCACAACATAAGCGGTTCAGTTGCCCTGTATTAAGCTTTATTCTTCTTCGTCTTCTTTTAAATCCAGTGTCAACCTTCCCAACTTTAATGAATCCAAACTAATGGAAACTGTTATGTAATTGTAATGTTGTAATGGATAAGAAGAGGCGTTGAATAAGAGCGTGTGTCTTTATTTAACGTTATATAATGACTGCGTTGGGGGAGCAAGCTAGGGGAGGGAGAGTCAGGAATGTGGGTGTGGGGGAGTGGCTCATTTACAAGGTTGCGGGGGTGGAGTTGACCTAAGGGGATAACATATATAACATGCCCTTTTTACAATAGTTGATTACAATAATGGATTACAATGATTGATTATAATAAATGATTATGATAAGTGATTCTACAGTAATTGATTATGAGTTAGTAGAATCGGCCACTGCGTGTGGTTTTACGATTTTGAGTGGTCTGAGCTGGCTGGTTAAGCTCCTGTTGTTCTTCCGTGCAAGTCGTCTGGCTAGTCCATCTGTGTAAGTCGTTTGGATCAGTAAAGTCATTTGGAGGCGGAGTTGAGTGGGAAGCTGGTCCATTACACTTGAATTAAATGGAGGGCCATTATCTGGGACCACTTCCTCAGGGTTGCCAAAACGTGCATAAACCCTTCGACAAGTCGTAATGATGTGAGTTGCAGTTGTTGACACGGCCATTTCTGCTTCTGGATACTTGCTCAAATAGTCGACAAATAATGTGTAAGTTTTTCCATTTGCATGAAAAAAATCGATAGCTATGCGCTGCCATGGATATTCGGGTATGGGTCGGTCTATGAGTGGCTCGTAGGGATTGGCCGGTCTGTGTTGCTGGCAAATCTCGCAGTTTAGAACCAATTCTTCGATTTCTCGTGTCATGCCTGGCCAATAGATGGCGTCTTTAGCGCGATTCTTGCAAGCGACAATACCCCTGTGCGTGGCATGAAGGTCAGTGAGTATGCGTTGTCTCTCACTTGGTGGTATTAAGATTCGTTGTCCCCTACAGATGAGTCCATTCTTTATATGTAGTTCAGCCTGTTGTGACCAATATATGGCAGCTGGTCCTTTGATTTGGCGTTTACATTTTGGCCATCCATGTTTGATGTATGCCATTAGCTGCTGGCATGTCATCATTTTTTGTTGCTGCCTGGAGTTGTAGCAGCCTTTGATCTGTCACTGTGGCAAGTGTACAAATGTCTAATGGTTCCTGTTGAGATGGATGTGTGAGTTGCTTGTCAAAAACTGGTGCACGTGACAGTGCATCAGCCATGAGCAGATCTTTTCCTGGCACGTAGATGAGTGCAAAATCGTATCGTTGTAAGCGCATGAGTAGTCGTTTTAGTCTAGATGAAATGTCAGAGTACTGCTTTTTCATAATTGGTACGAGAGGTTTGTGATCGGTTTGCACCGTAAAGCTGCGTCCATACAGATAATAGTGAAAACGCTCACAACCAAATACGATGGCTAGAAGTTCTTTTTCAATTTGAGCATAAGCCAATTGAGTGTTGTTTAGAGAAAGTGATGCATAAGCCACAGGCCCTTCAGGTTGCAGCAGAGCAGCTCCAAGTCCATAAGAGCTGGCATCAGCTGTAAGCTTAAGTTGTTTAGTTGGGTCAAATATGACTAAAGTTGGTGCAGTTGAGATGAGACGCTGCAATGTGGTGAACTGTTTTG
>JAQGAS010001675.1:0-16469 GCA_034686365.1 Pachymerium ferrugineum
GTAAGATTTGTCCTGTTGGTAGTCACTAACAGGAAGTCATTCGATAGGTAGTAGGTGAACAAATCACGTGTCGTGTAGGAATGTTCTACGTCACATCCTGTTTTTAACAGGTGTGTATACTTAAACGTATAATTGAAAAGGGGGTCCCCGCAAACATGTGTTTAAAACGTGCCTTTTACGACTTTATGTTACGATTTTAAGAGCGTAAAAGGCGAAATCCTAACTCAGAAGTACCTGTGCGCAAACTCGGTAAAATCTTATATGTTAAGAATTATAAATGATATAAAAGCAGATAAAAGCAGATGATTCTAAAAAAAATGTAAAGGAGCACTTAATAGCCCAGTTCTAAAGATATCTCTTATAAAAAATCCATTGCTTTTGGGTCTTGAAAAGTCTTGTAAAAGTTGTAAAAGTTGTCAAAAGACTTGTAAAGGCACATTTAGTGCTTGCAAAGTATTGCTTTACAATTGCTTTACTCTCAGCATAATAGATGATGGTGTGCTGGACTTTTACAGCTCTACTCTAAGTCCGGAAATGGTAGTTCTGAATCCAGTCACTCCACCTTGCAGACCAGACACAGTAGTTTTAAGTTATTTTTAGTTTTTTTTTAAATTTTTTGAATTTTATTTTGCATTTCTAACCTCATTATACAATTTTAAAAAACTTATTGGCTCCCAGCTATTGTACACTAAAACGCCATTTTTAAGGCAATATTTAAAGGTGACATGATAAGATGTCATGATGAGATGTCATTATGAGATATCATGATGAGATGTCATGATGAGATGTCATGATGAGATGTCATGATGAGATGTCATGATGAGATGTAATGATGAGATGTCATGATGAGATGTCATGATGTGATGTCATGATGGGATGTCATGATGAGATGGCATGATGAGATGGCATGATGGGATGGCATTATGAGATGTCATGATGGGATGACATGGCATGATGGGATGGCATTATGAGATGTCATGGCATGTATAATAACAGATATTGATTGTATGATGAGAGATCTTATGTCAAAAGCAGATGATTCATATGTAGGCGCATTGAACAACGTAGCGAGGTTGCGCGCTTGTAACTACATGTATAGCAATACAATCGAAATTAAAAACTGTGTTGATCAACATGTAAGCAGTGTAGTGAAACTCATTCGGACTAAATTCACTTTTTTTTCCCATTCCACCAACAAAGGTTATGGGCCCTTACAATATCTGAAGCGTTGTAAGTTCAATGAAAAAAAAAATTCAAGAAGAAAAACAAAATAAAGTCCGCGCAACATAACCTGACCAGGCTCTCAGGGAAGATGGTCTAAGTTACTCAAAAGAGGGGTAAAGGGAATAAGGGTGGGCAGAGGGTTTATGGTAGGGAAGAGAAGGGGAGAGTAAGGGAGAGTGTGTAAACCGACTGGGGAAAGAAACAAAATTTTCTTTCCAAGTCTTGGTTTTGAGGGTGTCTAGAAAACAGAGGTTGTACCGGGTCTTTGTAAAACACAAACCGAGCCAAACCGAGCCAAACCAAACCAAACCGAGCCAAACCAAGCCAAACCGAACCAAACCAAACCAAACCAAACCGAGCCAAACCAAGCCAAAAATTTACAAACCAAGCCAAAAAAATACACAAACCGAGCCAAAAAATACACAAACCGAGCCAAAAAATACACAAGGTACACAAACCGAGCCAAAAAATATACAAACCAAGCCAAAAATGTAGAAATAAAACCAAACTGAGGGTTAACGTAGCCAAGCTACCCCCATCTGCCCTACCCCTACTGTCCTTGAGAAATTAGGACTCCCTTTTAATACATTGAACTTAGCTGTCTTGAGTTGACCCAAATGTATAAAAATAATATACAAAAAACATGAACTGTAGTATTTGCATTGTTTATTAATCTTTGAACAATTAAATTTACACTATTTAAAAGTTATATTTACAATAAGGTCAATTTTTACAATTGGTTGTAATTGGTTACTATAAATGAAATGTATAAATGACTTGATTATACAATTTGCATGTTGTTACCTAAGTTGAAAAATTAAAGTATTTTGTAATAAAATTACTATTTTTTAAGCAAATGGATTATTATCCCACCAGAAATTAAATTGCAGTTAAGTGATAGTCATAAATTTATTTTATCACAAGAATTTGATCTGCATTTATAGTAACCTGTTAAAACCAAATTTAAAAAAAAACCTTTGTTGACCTTATTGTAAATAATAATGTATATACTCTTATATTATTGTAATTTTTATTTTAAATAGTGTAAATTGAAATGTTCAATGATTAATAAACAATGCAAATACTACAGTTCTTGTTTTTTGTATATTATTTTTATACATTTGGGTCAAGTCAAGACAGCTTCCCTTAACTTAAGTTCAATGTTATTAAAAGGGAGTCCTAATTTCTCAAGGACAGTAGGGGTGGGGCAGATGGGGGTGGCTTGGCTACGTTAAGCTTCAGTTTGGTTTTTTTTCTACATTTTTGGCTTGGTTTGTATATTTTTTGGCTGGGTTTGTGTATTTTTGGCTTGGTTTGGCTCGGTTTGGCTCGGTTTGTGTTTTATAAAGACCCGGTTGTACCTTGCATGCCAGGTAACCTACGAAGTACTTCCGGTGTATTTTCAGTTCAGTTTTGAAGGCCGAATGCCGTTTCAGATTCGAGCTTTCCTAACCTAATCTAAATATAATAAATACGACAGTAAATATCTATTTAAATTCAAAACTGAACTGGAAATACACCGGACCTACCTATAGGGTGCCCTAGCATGCAGGGTATACTCCATGTTTTCTGGACACTCTAGTTTTGACTTCTACAGAAAAGGATTAAATGAAACAGAAATTAGGAAAAGATTAATTTCGAAACACTCTTACAAAACTATTTAATTGTAATAAAGTCATAATTTGATCATAATCAATTCATTTAATTGTATTGAGATATTTGTTCACAAGTTAATCAGAAAGTAGACTTTTATAATCAAATCATATAGTTAAAATATGATTAAAAAATGATCAAATTCAGTAACTTTGTTTCAGATTTTCATGAATGGTTAATTGCTTGTCAACCCCATTCTCTCACTCATCCTTCAGGGAATGACTCTCCTTTTTGCCATAACCCGTTCCTACAAGTTCTCTTTTTCCCTTCACCCCACTTTTTGGTCAACTTAAACCATCTGACCTGAGGGCCTGGTCAGGTTAAGTTGTGCGGACTTTACTTCCGGTGTATTTCCTAGAATAAATAATTCTCGTAATGTTAATTTTGTCAGAAACCCAAACACTCAAGTTGGCACTATCCCCCATCGAGGGATGCCACCATTGACATTGAGTTTCCTCTTTAATTGACAAATCAATGAAGACATTTAAATCACAAGCAGAACATGATTTACAATCTACTGATCATCGAATTTGGTTTATTGACAGTGGAGCTTCCGCTGACCGGCAACTTTTTTCATCATATACACATTTACTTTCCAAACAGGTGGTTTTGGCTGATGGACGTCCAGCCATGGCCAATGGAATTGGACAAGTAATGTTGACATTTAATACGAGTAACAATGGCGATGGACGCCAGTTAGTTATGAACAATGTCTAGTTCCAACTTAAAGAGGTAGTTTAATTTCTGTAAGTGCTTTGACATCAGACAACTTGACACAAATGATATAGAATGTATCATTTCATGGAACTTCATGTGACATTATTGATCCAGTCACAAATACAAGCACTGTTAAAGCAAAACTTGTAAATGAATTGTATAGTACACAAACTTCCTAAGTTCAAACCACCTAGAATTGCTGTGGAAACTCCCACATCACAATTGCCATTTCTTTCACCAAGATGTCCCCCTTAACAACATAATTTCACGCTAGATTCAAACATTTAAATTACAATTACATACGAACATTATGTAATTGTGAATTAGTAAGAGGATTTAACCTTTCAGGAAACACCAAAGACTGTATCTGTGACGCATGTGCCATGTCTAAAATGGCACGCAAACCTTTTCCGCCAAGAGACGGTGTTTCTGCCACTCGACCATTTGGTCGACCTAGATTTACGTGGTCCAATGCCAGTCGAGTTGTTAGCAAAGTCCCGTTAGATCTTTACCATAGTGGATGATTATACAGGAAGTGTCTTTGTGAGATTTTTGCGATTTAAGGACGAAGCCTCTGTCGAATTCCAACAATGGGTAATGAAAATTGAAAACACATTTAACTTCAACTCAAAGTATGCCAGCACATCATTTGACAAAGGCAGTGACACCTGTTAAATTGCGCCAGTGCAAGATGTGGGACTGGCACCAGTTTTGAATAAGTGCCCAATCCCATACACTCTAAAAAATAAAGGTTGGAACTGATTTCCTTTTAGACCAATAAAGGTCTGATTTGCGTGTCCCTATTCACAGCACCTAAAGCGTTTAATAGTGGACCTTTCGTATAAATGGTTTGCCTATATACCAATTAGAGGGAATGTTATACCACACTAAAAGCGGGATGTTTAGACCTATTGGAGAAGGACTGCAGTTGGACTATTTTCTAAGGGTAGAATTCCACACTATTAGTGCTAGGTATGAATTTCTGCCATTAGTTAAGGTACAATCTTACAGATATGTTGCACAGTTACGTTTCACAGCATTCCATACGCGTATAGGTCTAGTTATGCACCTTTACACCTAAAATTGGTTAAATTTCTGACCATTTCTGTAAAATTAATAATAATAATTTTTTTGTGTATATGCATAATTATTACTTTTTTCAATTTATTTCAAAAGTAATTTTTCCAAGTATAAAAATAGGAATTTTTGTATTTATCCAAGAATTACCCTGACGTTAACTATTGAATTATTAAGTTCGTTTTCACTGTGAAATGCATAAGAAATCTCTAATGACATTGTCAGTATCGAACCCATGGCCACTTTATTTCCACGCCATTACTACGTGCCTTTACTAACTGACCCAACACGTCTTTGCATGGCAACTACAAGTTTAAAGTGGGATTTTAATTTTATGTTAATAATTTGTTTCATAGTGATGTGTAATCAAATTTGTTTTCTAACACCTAGTTAGCAGTAATTAAGAACATGGCCTTAAATAAGTGTTTGTTTGTAAAAAGTTCTTTCCATGTATAATTTTAGATTTCATGGCTTCAAAGGTGCAAATATAATCCAACAGCTTCGACCAATATGTGAAAGGAGAGACCTCGTCCAATAAATGTGGTTTGAACATTCACCTATAGAACTTTTTAGACTTCTTATGTTGTTTGGGTTTGATTCCTTTTCAGTCATACTGGTCTAAAAGCCACCTTTACTACAAATTCGACCTTTATTACATAAAATGGTGGGAGTTCATTCCACTACATTTGTTGAAATGCTAAACCAAATTAATCTAGACATTATTTCAAACCTATTTGTCAATTAAGTTTACTTTTACACCTTATCATACCATTTTTTTGACCTTCTAAAATTTTTGTACCATTTCTGACCCTAATTTTTTAGAGTGTAGGACAGAGTTTGTAGGTGCATTGAACAATGTAGTGAGGTCGTACGCTTGTAACATAGCAACTTTGTAATACAATCAAAATTAAAAACTATGTTGATCCACATGTAAGCAGTGCAGTGAAACTCATTCGGACTAAATTCACTTGTAATATCCCATTCCACCAACATCCTAAAATGAAGCAATAAAGACATGATGCAATAAAAGAAAGGCACGGAAAGAGAACTAATTTTGCTACATTCGACCTCTTAAATGTTAGAATACTCTGTTGATTGAAGTTTACAAATACCGTATCGCCTCGATTTGCATCCGCCTTTGTTTTGGGGCCGCCCTCGTTTTGCCACCGCAGTTGACCTCGGCAAAAAAAAATTTACCGCGGCTCAAGTTTTGCCACTCCCCCCCCCCCAAATTTCCGCCGCATTTTTTAAGGAAATTTTTTATTACGATTGCCTTAATACACAAGAGAGTAGCCTACTAGTACAGATACAAAATAGATTCATTCAATCTCTTGTGTAGCTGTACTAGATCAAAAAGAAAATTTGTAGATTAGTGTTTAATTGGATAAACTACACATAATGTTTTTTTTTTTAAATTAGCGCTGCCTTCGTTTTGGGGCCGCCCTCGTTTTGCTGCCCCAGCTGACCTCGGCTAAAAAAAATTTGCCGCCGCGGCTGCAAATCGAGGCGATACAGTATTCTCTAGTTCTGCATTGGAAACTACACAAATCATACAGTAAATCAATTGTATACAGTTTGTTATATTGATTTGGTTAAATAAAGTTCCAATTCAATAATCCAGTTGACTATTTGTTGTAATTCTTGTAGAATATTCACACAATTGTCTTTTAATTTTCATTAATGTCCAGTAGATGGCTCTGCTGTTCCTGCTAAATATTGTCTGGCCAATGAAGATCCAAAATGGTGGCCAATCAAAATTTTGGTTTTCTTCACAAAATTGTAGATTCTTAAAAATGCACTAAATCCACGGAAATGCATGTATATTAAATTTCCCTTTATATTATTTGAACTTCTGGCCAAGTTTTGTATTCCACAATAGAATAGTTTCTGAACTAAAGGCATTTTGCTGCTTTATTTGTGTAACTTACAAGCAACATTCACACTACATCAGAAAGTGAGTTTACAAAGACAGTTGCCATGGAAACCAGCGAATTTGCTGCCAATTTGCTGATATGATCTAGGTTCTATTTTTGTCAGTCGAAGTCAAAGTCAACTAGCAATCAGGAAGCACCACTGAGTCGTACAAGTATGGTGGCTGAGAACCCTCATGTAACTTTTTTAAAGTAAAGAATGAGGTAAAAAATAAAGATTCAAAATAATAAAAATAAATAAAAATTTTAAAAAAATAAAATAAAATGAAACCATAAAAAAAATTAAAAAAAAATACAAAAAAAATAAAATTTGAAAAATCTTTTTTTATATATTAATGTTTTTGAGAACCCTCAATGACATCACATCCATTCCTATGATTCCCAGCAGGCTGTTGAGGATCAAAGTCAATAGCTGCATTTATTTACACAATAAGTTAGTATTGACTTACAGCTGTATTGTCCAACCTTAAAACTAGTAGGGAGTTTGCGCAGAGCGACTTATAAAGGCCGCTTATAGCGTAGGCTCCTATCTTATGGAGCCGACTATAAGATGAGTGAAAAAATTCAATTTGCGCACGATGCGCACGATGCGTTCGTGCTCCGTCTCTCCGGCCCGGGACGCATCGCTGCCGGCCGGGACTTAAAGTCGAATCGTTCACTCAGCGAATCGCGAATTTTTTAAAATTAATGATTCTTATTTTTACACACAATCATTTTATTATCGTTATAAACGCCTCTTCATCAAAATTGTGTGCTTTAAAGTGTATATTTATACCTTGTTCTTCACATCACCGCTTCAACGTACTTAAAAATGGCGGCGCATAAACATTGAAAAGTGACGGTTTCTGCCTATGTATCACGTGACCAACCTATAGCCGCATAGGTACTCAAGGCCGCTTAAGTCGCGCTTATACCTTTAAGAAGGGCTTTGCGCAAACTCCCTAGTATCTGGTCTACGAGATTATATGTCTGGACTCAACTAGCATGTCCAGGCTCAGAGTTAGCTGTAAAAGTGCAGATACAGATTAGCAGAGTCCAGCATGCCAGCTCTGCGTCTGGATGCCAATCTAAGTGCGTACATGCTATCTTAATTTACGTAACCTGGCTTTATGTAATTACCTTTAACTATTTATTTTATAAGATTTTTGAGTTATATAAACTAATAGTTTTCAAAGCTATAATAAAATCATCGAATTTAAGTGTAGTACACACTCCATGCTGCCGACTGTTGGCATGGAGATATGATTTACAATATCTTCATGATCAAAGTAACCCCGTTCACAAGATATAAGTACTGTAAAATGTAAAGCCACCAAACCTCAATACATGTTTTATTGAGGTATTTGGTGCTAACAATTGCTTAAAATAAAGGAAAAACAAAGTAAAGTGAAATGCATGTTGTATAATGAAAAATAACTAAACTGAAGACTACGCAAAAGTTGAAACAAACAGTATAATCACAATTTTTACATGTTGTCTCCTAACAAAATTGCTGAAGTGCTAAAGTAATGAAATCCGCCATAAAGTTGAGATTAGATGAAACGATAACACATAAGTGTCATTAAGTTGATTTACTTCTTGTTCTAATCACATTCATTTATTTTCAATTTCATTCTACTATAACTGGGTCATTGCTATTTTTTATTGAAAGGCAATTTCGCCTTTTAAGATAATCTTTAATTCGGTTAATGTGATTAAATGTACCCAACCAAAAATACATTGCAGTTTTTCTGAAATCAGTTACATAAGTGTAATACAATGATGTGTGATACTATTCTAGGGGTCGATATAGACTGTGGCACTAATAACCAACACAACTTTAGAAATTATTACAGATAAATTTTCTTTCATGATGCAATAGAAATAAATAACCTGTATTACCCTGGACTATTAATTAAAAGTTTAAGCACTTTCGAGCACTTACAGAGAATAAGACAACTTCTGTCATTAAACCGTAAGCATACTTACTGCCAGTATATGCAATCAATTCTGTAATCATTTAACCTTTTTTAACATGGCATTATGGCTTGTGTTATGTAATTTGCATATATAAGAAGGTATTTCAAATTAAAATAACTTGCCAACAAAAAGGCATGTTTGTAACCAAGCCACAAAAATTTTGTACTATCAATGTGTGATAAACATATACACATTCAGTTTAAAGTAAACAATATTTGCCAGAAAAGGGCATATAATAATTTTTTCTTAAAATTTTGAAACCAAAACAATTAGTTATGTTCATTTATTATGAAGAATAATATGCATCATACACAACAGTATCTTTTGCATTTGTTGTTTTGGAACTCAAAATTTTATGGAAAAAATTTAAGTGTACTGTACCCTGAATTTATATTCCAGTTGAAGTAGCCTAGAGTTCACCTTGTTGGAGACTACTCATAATGATTTATCTTATAATTGTGTATACAAATGCGTTTGATATAATTCAGGACTTAACTCTGGAACTACTTGGTTTGCAGAAGTGTTCGCTTCGGTGATAGTGGTGTTTCGAATTGCATCTGCTACTACTGTCTTCAATTCAGTTGACAACAATGAAACGATTTCTTTTTTTAATTGATCCAAATCTTCAGCAGAAAGAAACCTCTCTGAAAAATAAAAACACATGAAATAATTAGACTTTAAAAAAAACTTTATCATACACTGTTAATGCACAAGTGCTGTAAGGTCCCATGAATGCCTAGGCAGCCAATCCGGTAGTATACTGTTAAAAATAAAAGTGTCATAAAACACCTAAAAAGGTGTTCCCACTTGTCGCTATATGGACCTCCTAAAGGTTGTTGGAGACACCATTCGATGGGGAGTTGAACAACGCCACTACCGACGGTGTTTGTGGGCACCGTACTAATATGGTGATACGCAACACCCCAGAGCGGCGGTGTTTCCCAACATCCCGGCCGGGCGGTGTTTGTACTTGCCCCCGCCCGTCATGGAACACCTTGACGAGATGGTGTCGGTGAACACTGTAGCAAGCTGGTGTTATGCGACACCTATCTGCGCAACGTTTCCACACACCATTCCAAGTGGTACGTGGCAAGTGGCAACACCATGAACTAAGGTGTTTTGCAACAAGGAGTGTTTATGGACACCATATATGAGGCGTACAGACACCCATAATGGTGCATATAGATACCCTTTAAGATATACATTTACACCCTACAGGGTGTATTTAGGGTGTAAATTCACACCCATGGACCACTTAATGGTGTATTTGTGGAGATATTTTTTTTTATTTTAATTTTTAAAATAGTTATGACGTTAATTACACCATGATGACTATTTAGCCATTCAGCATCAGTGATTATCGCGATAAACTCGCGACTCACTGACGCCATTGTTCTTTGTCTCGTGTAAGCCCATCACTAACAGGAACACACGTGTATATGCAAGAATAATCACCAGCCAAGATGTCTTGAAATGAAATGACCCAAGGGGTTGTCTGATCACAAGTATGGATATTAAGATATGACGTAAATAAATGCTTGAAAATTGGGGTCAGTTACTGTTTGCATACAAATTGAAATAAGTTATCGCGTAAATGTGACTAATTAACATGCATAACAGTGAAAATAATAAAAACTGTCAAATGAAACCCTTAGGCTCTCTTAGGACAGAACTGGAAACTAAGACTCAGTACACAATTAGAAATAAAGGTAGGATAAGGTCTAAAATGGGTGGAATAGTCTAAAAATAACATGGGTTTCTACTATGAAAGGTTTAACATTTAGATGGTTTAACAATAACCTTCCCTAGTAGAAACCCATACTATTTTTTGACCTTGTCATCCGTTTGTCCTTATCCACACACCTTGTCCTACCTTTATTTTTCAGCGTGTATGGCGGGGTCGCCTATGTCAGAGTGACTCGGGAGGGGGGAACCAACGACATTTCTTTTGTTTTTTCAAGCGCCAGAGTAATCGTGCACACGGAAAAATATACACCTCTAAAGGTGTAAATGTATACCATTAGAGGTGTTTTGAGCTGTCCCTATTTTGACACCTTTTAGGAGTGTGGTAGCACCCTAGGGTGTCATACATTAGGGTGCAATTTAGATACCGTTTGTGGCCTACACCTTCAGGTGTGTCGGAACACCAGCGGGTATTCTCTTACAATTGTGGGTGTTTATGCACGGGTGTTTACCTACACCTTAGGGGGTGTAAACAGTATGATGTAGCAATAAACCACACAAATGTGTCTGAATACCTGTTTGGTGTAGACCTGGTCATGCGTGTGTATTTGTCCGTGTTCGCCGCCATAATAGGATATTATAGGATCCGGAAATAGGTTTATTAAATCCGGAATATGATCTGGATTAGGAATGTTTTCATGTGATGCATGACTTTAACCTATGATTCATTCGTGCTGTGCGTCGGTTAGCGCCGACTCACGCCTAATTTTGCATATTTTCGTGCACTTTTTAAACAATGTTTGCTATTGTTTGCGAGAGCGTTGCAAGGTTTTACTGCGGCAATCTCTCCCAAACAATGCAATGAATAATTTAAAAAAGTTTAAAGAAAATCTAAGGCGGAGGCTTGCGATACTCCCCTTGTTAGTTAAAGGTATGAGTAAGAAGCAAGCAGATGAGATGAAGCAAATTTATATGAAGTATGCACACATTTTAACAAATGTGCCAGGTAAAACAAATTGGGTTAAGCATGCAATACTAATGACAACAGATGAACCTGTGTGTACACCTTATAGAGAGGTAAATGCACGCAAAAGAGCAATATTAGAAACATATTGCATAAAACTGTTGGAAGAAAGTGAAGTCCAGTTTTCGGAGTCAGAGTAGGCTAGTGCTCCTATTCTGGTCCCTAAACTCAACGGGGAATTCAGAATTTGTATTGACTGCCGAAAGTTTAATGAAGTTTGTGCATTTATTCTGCCGAATGTTCCACAGAAAGATTTAATTTTAGCACAGTTAGGCAGCACACGGACATTCAGCACTACGGATTGTGCACAAGGTTATTACCAAGTAAGCATGAAAAAAGAAGACAGACACAAAACTGCATTTTTGTCACTATTAGGCAAGCTAGAGTTTTTGGTGATGCCGTTTGGACTAAAAAATGCTTCAACAACATTCCAGGAACTCATGACGCTAGAGCATTTGGCGGTCCCGTTAACGTCAGGAGCAAGCATGAATTTAAACATAATTAAGCAAACCGGAAGAGAAAGCAATGACAAACCAAACTATACACAACGAAAGTTGAGAAAGCAACAAGGCCATGTCGAAATCAACCGAGGCAAAGAATTCATATTGGTCAAACAAGGGAAAGCATTAATGTTTCGGCATCAAGTCAAAAACCACCAACAGAGAGTAAGCAATAGCCCTTATTTTATTCTAATTCGGTGTGTGGAACCAGTTGTCAACTTACTTTTGCCATTTGTGGTGTGACAGGTTGTCACATTTCATTTTTTATTTGTGTATATACCTTACGTAGAAGACCAATGTTATGAAGTTATGTGGCCACAATGTTATTATTATTATTTTTATTATTATTATTATTTTATTTCACACACAAGAAAGATACATGGGTGAAAAATAAAGAAAACGCTCAAAAGAGCAAGAAGATGGAGAGTTACAACAACGTTTGAGAATTAATTAGATATTTTTTATATACACGAGCCAGATGTTTACAACGGCTAGAACAGCATAACCTCGAGCACTCGTAGAGTTTCTCACGGATTTCCTTGGGCAGGGAGTTCCACAAATATACTGCACGGTAGGGAAATGTTCGGCTTTTGAACTTTGTAATACGGTAGTTGATTTCTATTATGAAGCGCCTAGTACAACGAGTGGAAATGTCGTCGTTAAGATGGGCAGCGATGAAATGGCAGGGGTGGGAAGGGTTACGCATAGCGTTGGCGATCTCATTAATGTCATTATAGTTCAGCAGATTCTCAAAGTTAAGGAGGCGATGGTTGTTACAGACTTGAGTCACCGAGGCATATAATGGGATACGAAACGCAGTCCTCAGGATTCGATTAAAGGAAGTTTTAAGAGGAAGGAGATGATTTTTCGAGGTTGAAGCCCAAATGGGAGATCCGTAGGCAATGACAGGATAAAGTTTGGATTGAATGATAATCGCAAGTTCGGCATGGGTAAGAATTTTGCGAAGTTTTTTAAAAAGGTAAATCATACGATTAAGTTTAGTAGTGAGATAGTGGATATGATCACGGAAAGTAAGGTGGGGTTTTTTAATCGTAAGCCATTCAGTTTTCTCCTTATTAAGACACATTTGCCGATCCGTGTACCACTTCATCATAATATTCAAATCATTGTCAAGGGAGATTTTAGCAGCATCGGAATCATGCTGTTCGAAGTCGGTAAATATGAAATTATCGTCCACATAAGAGAGCACAGTGTTGTTAAAGGACAGCCTCAAAAGCGAAGTGGTGAAAATGGAATATAATAGGGGGCCAAGAACTGAGCCATTACTGCCTTAACATAGATTTTTAAGACGAGATATATAGGGTTACTATGGGGGCGACATCCAAATTGATTCTCAGGGATGGATTTATTAGCAATGGGTTTCAATTGATTAAAAATACATTTGTCAGCTAGCTTACTAAGACCAGAGAGGTTAGCGTTTGGCCGGTAGTTAGATGGAACTTTGGAGTCACCTTTTTTGTATAAGGGGGTAACACGAGAAATCTTCCAAAGGTTGGGATAGGTGGAGGTCTGGATGATAGTATTGAAGATATGAAGGATGACTGGAGCAAGGGTAGGGAGAGATTTCTTAAGAATTGAGTTGGGGAAACGGTCAAAGGACCGGACAGAAGTAAGTTTTGAATTTTTTAGGGACAGAATCAGGTCAGGGAGAGAAACACTGTTGAAATCGGAAAAGACTTGAGGATTTGAGGGGTGAGTAAGTCCGAGTTGGGTATCCACTGGTTTGTTGAGTAGGTTGTTGCAGAAATTAGCAAATTCGGTAACCTTCTCAGGAGGAAGTAAGTGCTTGGGAGAAATATAGGAGGAATTAACTAGGGTCCACAGATTCCGGGAGGGGGAGAGACGAAGATAATAATTTCTTTTGGCAGATCTGACAGCTGTTTTGAAACTCTTTTTTGCTTCGACATAGTGAAGGGGAGAGGATTTAGTTGAGTAAAGGGCGTTTTTATGCTTGAAAAGCTGGGTAAGTTTTTTGTTCCACCAGGGTTGGAGGTGCTTTCTCTGTTTCGGTTTAGATGATGTTGTAAAAGGGTTAATTAGTGAATTCATAAGGGATGTTAAATCAGAAATCATGTCATCAACATTATCAGTTTCAATAAAAGGGGACCAATTTACTAGCTGAAGGGACTCAGAGACTTTGTTCCAATCAGTTTTCAAACAAGTGACAGCATGGTCAATGGACAGGGTGGTGGGAGAGGGACAACTGGGAAAATAGAGTGCCTAATACTGCAAGGTGATCGAGCTTGGCTACATGAAAAGTGCGGTAGGAGTGGGGGATGATTGGGTCTTGAATAAAAATTTGATCTATCAGTGTAGACGAACTACTGGTAATACGGGTCGGGGTGGAAATTAAACTATTAAATTTTAGGTCAGAAAGGAAGGACAGTAGTTGAGTACTTGCATCAGAGTTGAGAAAGTTTAAGTTAAAATCACCAACAAGTAAGGTCGAGTGATCGTGGGGTACATGAGCGGTTATCATGTCAATAAGATCAATAATTTGTAGGCTAGCCGGTCTATACACAGCTATGACATTGAGGGGACAACCATAAAATTTAGTATGAAGGGATAACATTTCACATCCGTAGTTTTCAATAGCTATTGATTTTGTGGTGTTAAAGGCATGGGATAAGTAGACAGCGACCCCACCCCCACGCGAGGGGCGATCAGCACGATAGAGATGAAAGTTAGGGATATTGAGAAGTTGATTCTCACAGTCAGCACTTGCCCAAGTTTCAGTAATCACAATGAGGTTTGGTTTATAAATGTCAACTAATCCTACAATATCGTCAAGTTTGGGAAGTAATGAGCGTGCATTCAGGTATAAAATTGGTAAAACTGTATTTTTTAGGATGAACAGGATGGCCATTAGAAGTGGTTGACCTAAGTATTTTAACTAGGCCTCCCTTGAGATGGATCAGTGTCATTGCTAGTGTTGGAGATTGAAGTTGGAATACAGTTATCAACGTTAGTATTTACAGGGTTATCAGCTGTTAGAGTTGGGTTTTTTCTGCGGTACGGGCGTACGCCTGGGCCATCTGGCCATAAGTCTGGGAGTAAAATTGTTGCTATGTCTTGGGCTTCTGCGCGCACGAAAAAGTAGGATGATATCGTGTTCAATTTCGTTAACCAGTGGGAGCATTCACGGACTTTGATTCCAGCATCGATGATAAAGTCATGGAGTTGTTGGGGTGTGGTGCTGGAATCTAAATTGCCTACACATATGCGCTGAGTTGGCGTCCATGGGACAGTATTAATTTTAATTCTATCAGTTTTCCGTGTTCCTACGGTTGTGTATCTCGGTTTGTTGTTCTCTAATATATTGGACTGCGGCTGTGGAACTGTCCTCAGTTGTTTAATTACTTGGTGCTTGTTGGTCTCCTCAGGGGTGGTTGATCGACTAGTTACTTCTGACCACGTTGGAGTAATCAGCGGCAATGAGCGGTTAACTTGTAAATCAGCAATTATTTGGTTGATATTTTCCTTTAGCAGCTGGACGGATGAGGAAAGGTCATTAATTAGGGTTGTTTGAGATTCCAATACCGTATTTGGCTCTTTTTCAGCTTGTGGTCGCAACACGTTATCAGCCGCCATTGTTCTCGCCATATCAATCCAACTGATACAGTCCTTGAACGTATCCAAGTTCTGATTAAATTCGGCAGTAGTGTTCTTATTCTTACAGATCGATGCAAAAATTTCGGATAATTTATCGGCTGCACGGACAAGATCCAGGGTCACAGGGAGCGCAGGGAGCACACGCGTGCAGTTGGGCGCCATGTTTTTCAATTGCAAATCTATTTTATGTTTACAATGTTTCGATTGTTTGTTTTTTGTTTTCTGGGAGGATGAGCACTTTGTGAGCTGGTGTCAACTTACTTTTGTACCCCACTGTATAATCATTTAAAATTAACAAATGTAACATTGATTTAAACCACAATTGATGTTAATAAAACCATTTTAAACTTCTCTAAAAAGTAAAAAATAACATTAAATAAATATGACTGGTGCATGTACCAGTGGAGGCTGCCATCTTGCCACAAAAACCACAAACGTAACATTGAAAGAGAAGTGGCTCATTACTACTGGAGGCCACCATCTTGCAAACGACCAAACGCCCAACAGTACATGTAGGGGCAAAGTGGTCGCAACCGAAATGGCGTTCCGGTTGCTATTTATGACTTTCAGAACGCTGGGCTTAGTTTCACCGGTGAGTTTTAGAACGACCTGGTCACATGCCCTCGTCGACCAGGTCGCTTCGGTTGGAGTTTCTGAACACAGCCTATGTAACGCAGTCAGGCGATTAAGATCATGCCATCTATTTATTTTTTAGGCACCCTGTTTGAGCTGGCCTTAGGCAAGTTGTAAAAATGAGGGTAGCAGAAAATCCTGGTAGAGAGATATTATCCCGACACAAATAGAGGAGTCGGGTTTAGCATTTTTAACATGGAAAAAAATGCATTAAATTTAATAAATGATTTTTAAAATCCTATTCATAAGTAGCAATTTTATATATAAAAGTGCATACTATACCTACAGTATAAAAAATATTTTGATTGCAGTGAAATCACGTATTGATTATAATTAATCACATCATATTATTAGTTAACATTTTTAACATGGAAAAAAATGCATTAAATTTAATAAATGATTTTTAAAATCCTATTCATAAGTAGCAATTTTATA
>JAQGAS010001676.1:0-16468 GCA_034686365.1 Pachymerium ferrugineum
TCCATTTAAAAACTTTCCTTAAAACACCTTGTGTAAATATAATAAAGTTGAAGTCCCGGTGCAGGAAGAGAGTAAACTTTGTGGCCTTGTTTGTTTAATGCACATGCGCAACTTTAAAAATGCGTGTGGGATAAAGCACCTGTGTACAGGAAAATAAAAAATACACTGAATAGGAAATCGAGGGCAGGATCTCATTGGTTGATAAGGAGAATAAACATACTAGAGCATCTTTATTTTATATAGTCAGGCGTTTGATTAAGTTATCGAGTGGTTGATAACAGTTTTTTGTGTGCTAATTTAATAAGTGGGAATACTCAATGTGTCGCGGTTAGAGTTTGTGAATGTTGCCTACAGGTGGCGCGGTGGCGCGGACAATTATTAAAAATATATTTTAGAAAGTACGTATACAATTTTTTTTAATTGTAGTGGTTTTGAAGACTATTTAAGTTTTTGTTAATTTAAAAAAAAAAAAATCGGTATTTTTTCCACAAACACACATTTTCCAATTTACACTCACATAAACTTTAAAACTCTTGTTTTGTGAAAGATAACACAGATTTACACATATTTACCCTTCGTTTCATAGTTTAAAAATTGTATCGTGAACTGTTGTAGGTTCTAGGATGAATTGTGTTGTACAACGGAAAATGTACTATCCCTTACCAGCCACCGTAGTAATCAGAGGAAGTCGACGCCTCAAATCTAATCATCCCGATTTTCCCCTTATGACTCGGTAGCAAAAAGGTATTCAATTTATTTTGAGTTTATTCGCTAATATCTTAGTAACTCTTATTTTTCCTGTATTTCAAGCACTTCAAGTCATGATGCGAAACCCTATGGACAACCATTATCCATACTTAATTCAGCAATTTTGCCGATCTTTACGATCATTTCGTAACGAAAAGGAATTACTAGACAACAGTATCTCTTTCTTTACTCACATAATCAACAACCCGAGAGAAGAATCATGTATTCAAACGCTAGAACAGTTAATTATTATACTCGAACATCGTGATGAATTATCATCGACTGAAGTATCGATACTAAAATCATGGGCTAATGCTCTATCCCATGTGACTACACGATGTATTGTTGAACAGTACGAGAAACTATTGGGGCAACCTAAAACACCACAATGTTCTGTCTGTAACATAATAGTAGAACATAACTTAAATTTACCCAAACCCAAAGAGCCCGAAGTAAAAAGAGAACCGGAGATAAAGGAATCACATACAGTTAGCAGTGATGGTAATAAAGGTGACTAGTTGGTATATAATTGTATAGTAATTCAGTATTTTTCTATAGATCTGGAAGATGCTTTTGATGCGATAGTAAATCAGTTGGGTCGAGCATGGAAAGACTTGGCTAGGCAGTTCAAAATCTCCGAATACGAAATTGAAGATGTGGAAAATAGGTCTAGGCGGATGGTTGATCGAGCTTATGATATTTTTACTTTGTGGAGAGAAAAAGCTGGGAAAGATGCGAAGACGAGTAAGTTGATTGTAGCACTTGGGAAGTGTAGACGTAAAGATTTGGCAGATAAACTTCTTGACCATGACTACTGAACATAGATCAGCACAACCGACGCGACTAAAATATATTTCACTTATCAAAGATTACACTGACCATGTTTTTCTAAATGAGTACTGAACATACATGAAATAAATGGATGATTGTTATAAATTTTAAAAGTTGTTTGTAAAATAAAATTCATATTTTTTAAAGTTTATATTGAATGTAGACATGACACAATTATACTTGAAGAAATTAAACTCCCAGAGAACAAGATAATGGAAGTATAATGACACAATTAAAATCAATCGACTCTAAACCAAAATGGCCAAAAGCGGATGGCACCTACTCACTGAAACTTCCGTACCACATACCCAGCATCCTTTTCTCTCCAACCAATAGCACTGCATTCCACTTACGTCACAACAACAAAAACATGACGATCTCTGACTCCTTTCACCTGGGGCTTAGTAGCTAATCATCCCATCTCTTCACTGGCAAACCCCAAATAATTTATTTACCTTTACGTCAAAACAATCCCGGATCTATTTAACATACTAGTAAATGCCAAGAGCAAGAAGGACACCAGCAGGAAGATTTAAACGTAAGCTAATGTAAATCGACTGCAAGCTTAAAACACACGTCTCATTTAGTTGACCCACAAAAAAAGTATCATCGAACGAGAATAACAACCCAGAAGAAGCGGTAGGGTTTATCTATTCTCAGAGTCACCCAAACAGCCCAAACACGAAGAAGAAAAGACGTGCATCGACGGCGAGCAGTCCTGCTCAGGTAATTGCTTACTAATAAAGTGAAATGTCAAAATCTAAACATTTAAATTTCTAGGCCAGTCCGTCGCTACCCGATTTGGTTCCTCCACCTCCATTAGCAGGCTATGGAGAAACAATTGTCGCAAGTAACCCATTTGATGACACGCCACCCGTTGCCAGCATGCATCCAAAACCACTCCCAGTTACATCGGGAAAAGTATAAACGAATAAGCCTCGATTTCACTAAACCTCAGTTCATTTTCAGTTATTAACTGAGGTTTTTATTTCTTTCAAAACATCTTTACACTTCAAACATTCTAGCACATTATAAATAACAAATAAAATTGGTGTGATCGAGTCTTAAAAATTGTCATTACTTTCTACTAACAATTTTCATTTCGATCTTAAGATTTACCCACCAGACCAACCGATGGTTTTCAATCCACAAAATCCAAATGCACCACCTATTTACCCCTGCGGAATCTGCCATAAAGAAGTTCACGACAACGATCAAGCCATTTTATGCGAAAGTGGATGCAACTTTTGGTTTCACAGAGTCTGCACTGGGTTGACCGAAGCTGCTTTTCATCTGCTCACAGCTGAAGTGTACGCTGAATGGGTTTGCGATAATTGTTTACGAATGAAGGAAATTCCTCTCGTTAAATTCAAACCCTAACTTTTTTTTTTATATTGATTTGATTACATGACCGGCATTTACAAAATTTGAATAACTCGAGTTGTTAGTTAACATTGCAATGGTTTTGGAATTCAAACCCGATAAATAGTGGAAATAGTTCTCCTTTTCTATTTGTATTGTGAAATAAGTAAAGTCCATATCACGGAATAAAGTCGAAATCTGTAAAACAGAGTTTACATGAGTTGTTAGTAATTGAACTTTGAAAATTCTTATGGAAATTAGTATTCGTTTAAGGTGGGGTAAGAGTATGTAACTAAACCACTATCTACAATAAGAGTACTGGACCGATAATCTCACTTTCACTACAATTTTTATACACATTTTACCACATTTTTACTGCATTTTCAGTAGCTGCATTCAAAAAGTAAACTAAACTGTGGCTTAGGTAGGGTTAACATGTCACGTCATTAGTCATGATCTGCTGTGGCTCGGCAACACCTCGTCATCCGATCTATATATAGGGAGAGCTGGGGCACCTCTCTCTGCGACTGACCTAAGCCACAGTTTAGTTTACTATTTGAATGCAGCTAGTTTTGTGCAGTAATTTGGCCCGTTTTTACTGCAATTTAAGCAGGTATTTTGTTAAGTTCTGCAGTTTTTTTTTTTCGATTATCAATAAATGTTCCCTCAAAGTGGAAAGGCAAAATGCACATAACATGACTAACCAAAAAGCGAAACTAAACCAAAGTAAATAGAGCAATAAATTCTAAGAGCAACCCAAAAATGTGAAAATAATGACATCCAACACTAGAAACCTTTACAACACATTCGAGCTAATTACCTGGGACAGTATTTTCTGTTCACTGACATCATTCTGTACTTGAACGTGAACTGTTCCCGCCAACTGAGTGGAAGAATGCAACCAGAAATGTTGGTTTCTATACGAAACTACTCCATCAATTGCTGATATCTGAAATGTTCCCGTTTTAAAAAAGTAAAAGAAAAGGAAGTGTCAATAACTACCTTTTTCAGCAACTCTAGAATTTCCTTTTGAAATTTACTCGGAATTTTCAGTACTAAAATTGAAGCCGAGTCTTTGAGCAATGGTAATACACTTAAGAATATTAAAATGGCAATGAAAAGGGAACAAATCGGATCAGCGATTAACCATCCGACGTGTTCAATTAGAAGTGAAGAGAAAATGACTCCCACACTGCCTAAAGTGTCCGCTAAGATGTGTAAAAACACTCCTGAAACAATTAACAAAATTTATTAGTTAAAAATGTGAAAAATCTCTCTTAATATTCTCACCTTGCATATTAGCATTGTGATGAGAATGTCCGTGTGCGTGAACTAAAGATTTTTGATGTTGGTGGGACGCAGTACCGTGCGAATGAGAATGGGAATGGCCGTGATGGAAGGCAAAAATGCCGGTCAAGTTGACGAATAAACCGGCTATTGATACAGCCTAATATTGAAAAATTAAAAGATTTTTATAAGGCGGTCCGAGGTAGTTTTAAGTACATGTCATACCAATAGACGCTCTGTTTTAATTTCTGGTGGATCAAAGAGTCTATTTAGAGCTTCAGTGAAGACGAAAAAGGCAATAACGATTAAAAATAAACCGTTAATAAAACCTGATAGCACTTCAACACGTCCATAACTGCAATAGATGAAATTAATTAGTAAACAAGCTGCATTCAAAATCAGAATTGTCGTTTAACACAACTAATAAGTGCAGTACCAAATTCAAATCTACATATATACCCAGCGGAACAAAAAAAAAAAAAAAACTGCAGTTTTGCCGAGGTATAATAATTACAATCTCCACCATTGCTTACTTGGCGCAGATGGCTAGCGCCCTCATTCGATAATTTAGCCTAGTTTAATTCCAATTTTTCTAAAACTGCAGTTTTTTCAGGTGTTTTCTGCAGTCGAGCCTATTTACAGCAGAAAAAACAGCAGTTTTATTTTTCCCGCTGAATAAACATAAAATTTTGAATTTAGCTGTTGACACAAATGATGCTAAAAACTTCACCCATAGGAAAATGTTGGCGTTGACTTCCACCTGGCCATAATGGCAGCGTATAAACCCATCACCAATGCAGAGCAATCAAACAACATATGAAAACCGTCGGAAATTAGACCCAAACTATTGGTCCAAATACCGTAAATTAACTCCACAAAAGTAAAAACCTTAAAATAACAAATATTCAATTAAAACACTTGTCAAATTAATTTCCTTTCAACATTTACCAAGTTAAGACACAAAAAATAAAAAAGTTTCCTCGAATCTGACTCCTCCAAAATCTGCTTCAACCCGTGTCTAATAGACAACAAAACCGACTGCGACGTCTTATGTATATCACCACTAAATGTATACAACGGTAAACCAGCACCGGAATAACCAACAAAACGTCCTTTTGATCCGCTCTTAATCGGCGAACTCAATATACAAACAGCTTAAAAGAAAAAAAAAATTAAAAAATCCAAAATACTAACAAAACCAACACCCTGAACTATTACCAAACATAAACATGACGCCACTGAACACAACTCCCGCCGACAACTGATGATCATCCATTAACGTTTCACTCGAATTGCGGTAATTTATAATGAACGACGTAATAAGAGAGCAACTTATGAGCGCTAACGTCGAATACCGTGAAAAATAATTCGGTTCAAGTCTCTGCACACAAACACTATCGACGTAATAGTCAAACACAAGCATAAATACGGCGATTAAAGTCAGCGGTAACATCAACACTGACATTGGTTCGGATGATAGTTCGTATAGGAAGTGTAGGGTGATGACTACTGGAAATAGTAGACCGGCAGAGATAAGTGAAGAGATCGCGTTAAGTCGTTTGGCTCCGCCGAGTTCGACAGAGAGTTTACGGGATACGATGCTGAAGCAAGTGCTTAAACACATTGCGACGAATAGTAAAATCACACCGCCCTAAACGAATAAAATAAAAATGTTTGTAAGTTACAATTCTTGCTGGCAAAACAATTTTAGCTGTTAATAAGGGTAATTTCATTACTTTATGATCTGCTAAGCCCGTTCTAGAGATGATGAAATAGAAAAGATGGCTAAAACCGTGATGTTTACCTTCCGCTAATTTTAATTTAAGGTCCAATAACTACAAAAAAAATAAAATTTTCAGCAGCTGCAATCAAATGATTTTATTTGAAGTGCAGTTCCCGTTTCAATTTTACTATTAAGGATACGGTGATCAGAGATTATTACACGATTGTCATCACTATCAAACAACAGCAGTGTTAAAACTGCTATTATGAAGAAAACAGCACCACGAACCTTAAAATAAAAATTATTTTTTAACCTTACAAACAAACAAAAAATGATATAAAACCTTCACTGGTCCACCAGCACCAGAGAAAATGGCACTAGCTACAATAACTATTATAAAACTCTGGTGTTCGAATAGCAACACGCTGCGCAAAGGACCCGATAATGTAAGCCCAAATAACCATAAACAATTTATAATATTGTTGATAAACGCGTGTTGAATCACCTTCCACCACTGAAAAATGTTGAAATAATATTTTAGAGTTGAGTTTTTCTTTTGATATCACTCATTACTTGTTCTTTGGTTATTTTCTTCCCAGAGGAAATCGGTTTTTGAATTACAACTAATATAATGCCGGCTCTATATAATCAAAATAAACAAAATTAGGATATTTTTCCATAAAATTCGCGAATTGTTTCTTACATAAGTTTTGTACAGAATAAGAAATAAATTATGTGAATGACTTTCAAGACGTCGTATGATATAAATATTGCTGATACCCGAAGGGATTTGCTGATGAGTAAGAGGCAGATGTACCATGCGATTCTAAATGACACGGAAAATTATTTTAATTTATAAAAAATGGGTTTATAACCTTATATAAAATCACATACTTGGATGTCGGGTATATTGCACGGTTTGGTACACCAGTAGCCCCGTATTTATCTGGTATACCTTTCATTTTATTACTTCTTTCAAAGATTGTCAGGTCAGATGTTTACGTAGGCGCCATATTGGAATATTAACAACTTGTCACTAGGCGGTGCTATTGCTGGTGTCTAATAAAATATAATTTTTGCATTTAACCGAACGTCTGAATTTGTGTTGTTTGCAATTTATGTAAAACTTATGCGTGTAATAAAACTAATTTACCATGGCGTGTAACTTTAAATCTCTCACTAGATGGCGATACAAATCCAAGGAGGTACAGAACCAAAAGCACCTCTTAGAAGAAGTTAAAAAATATTGCACCACTTCTTTAGAAGAAAAGATGAGCCTTCCATTTTCCACAGAACTGTACTCGATAGTTCAAGTAACTTGGCCAACAACCGGTCGACATATATTAGGAACATTCAATGACAGTACCATAATTTTATACCAAGCTTATAAACCATCAATTGCATCATATGCTGTAACACACCAAACTTTCTCCGGATGTCCGGACTTCAGCGAAACACGAATGACTTGGTTAAAGCCCAACTTTCTGTGGATGATGTACAGATCTGGTTGGGCTTCCAAGAAAGATCAGGAGAGAATATTAGCCATCATAGTTAAACTGGAGGGATTTCATGAGATATTGAGACAATCCTCTACCAAAGATAAACAGAGTGACGTGAGATTACAGTGGGATCCAGATCATGATCCTTATGGAGAAAAGCAAGAGAGAAGGGCAATCCAATTAGGTGTAAAAGGAAAAATACTGCAGTTGTTTCTAAATGAATGGATTGTAAAAATTGATGATGTTACAGATTTTGTAATGGATCAGAGACAACATGTTATGTCTAAACGTTTAGATTTGTTATTTGTTCCAAAGGAAAAGGTGTATATTGTAAATGATGTAGAACTTGTCGAAAGTATTGGTCTGAATAAAAATGAATAAATATCTGCACTTATGAATTTCAGCTTTTTGAGACAAGACTTTGACAAACAAGGCTCAATAAAAGAGTAGGAAATTTTGTACATAAAAATTAAAAAAGCGAACGGCACCTGGGATTCCCAGGCGGTCACCCATCCAAGTACTAACCAGGCCCGATGCTGCTTAACTTCGGTGATCGGACGAGAACCGGTGTATTCAGCATGGTATGGCCGTTCACATACAATATTGGCAAACAAAAGAGTTTATATTTTGTTTTGAAGTGTGAGTCAGAGAGTTTATTTAAATGTTTGATGGCGGATCGTCAAAAATAGACGACCCTAAAATCTGTGAAAAATGCTGGCCAAATCTTACGCTAAAGGGGACCTGTAATGTCAGGTTTTAAAAGATATTGAGAAATTGCGGCATAAGTTTCTAACTTTTGGTATCATAAGACACTTCGATTTTTCAATTAAATTTCGTACAAACTGCTTCAAAGATGGAAATCACGACTGTTTGTTCATCCAGTACTTGTTGATTCTGACCAGACCGAAGTAAAACAATATTTCCCACCAGAGGGCGACACCCACAACAAACCTATCAACGGTTCACAAGGTTTCAAAGTACGAGTACAATATTTTACCCAATTTTACAGGGCATAACAAACCACGAATTCTACTTGACATTCGTTGCTTTCTATTAGTTATGGCAAAAACCGCACGTCAAAAGGCCGAATCAAACGTCCCATCAAAATCAAAAGGTAAAGTAGAGAAGACAGGGAAACTTAACAACGAGTGAATTGTCGAAGAAATAATTTAATTTTAATTAACTGGTTTCGTTGTTTCTATCCCTATAGTTATGGCAAAAACCGCACGTCAAAAGAAAAAACCAAACGTACCATCAAAATCAAAGGATAAAGTGAAGTCGGGGAAATGGAATAAACCAAACAAACGACCTACTGACGAATCGAAAAAAAAATCTTTTAAGTGTAACTTTTGTAGTTATTCATGTACGACCAACAGTGATATGAAGAAGCACATTAGAACACACACAGGAGAAAAACCATTTAAATGTAACTTTTGTAGTTATTCGTGTACGAGCAACAGTGCTCTGACGGTTCACGTAAGAACACACACATGAAAAAAACCATTTAAATGTAACTTTTGTAGTCATTCATGTACGATGAACAAAAATTTGACGGTGCATATTAGAACACACACAGGAGAAAAACCATTTAAATGTAACTTTTGTAGGTATTCATGTACGCAGAAAAGTGATTTGACAGTGCACATTAGAACACATACAGGAGAAAAACCATTTAAATGTAACTTCTGTAGTTATTCATGTACGCAGAACAGTGCTCTGACGGTTCACGTTAGAACACACACAGGAGAAAAACCATATAAATGTAACTTTTGTAGTTATTCATGTACGCAGAACAGTGATTTGAAGAAGCACATTGCTACACACACGGGAGAAAAACCGTTCAAGTGTAACTTTTGTAGTTATTCATGTAAGACGAGCAGTTCTCTGACGATCCACATTAGAACTCACATGGGAGAAAAACCGTTCAAATGTAACTTCTGTGATTATTCATCTGCGATGGCCCATACTCTGAAGCAGCATATGGCGAACCACACTGGAGAAAAGATTTACAAGTGTAGCAAATGCAATTTTAAATGCAATAGTAATAGTTCTTTAATGTGCCACACGAAGCGTCATAATAACGAAAAAGTATTTGCATGTCTATTCTGCTCATACAGCTCAGTCACTAAACAGGAATTAAAGCAACATTTGTTGAAACATACGGGTGAGAAACTGCACAAATGTCATTTTTGCAACCGCTCGTTCTCTAGAAAAACCAGTTTACAAACTCATTTACTCATTCATTCGGGAGACAAACCGTATAAATGTCATTTATGTCCTTTCTCAACCATACAACTAGGTAATTTAAAATTCCACATTACGACACATACTGGTGAAAAACCATTCGAATGTTCTTTGTGCAATTACAAATCCAGGTCAAACCAATGTTTACGTCGTCACATAAGCACGAAACATTAATAAGTTACATTTCTAATTTCATTGAATGTATTATTTTTTAAGTCCTCTAGGACTGTGCCGAGCATTTTCAGCTTTACAATTTTGTTACATTTATTTCTCAATATTCTTAAAAAAAATTATGTATGATAATCCTGATTTGCATTTTATTTGAATTAGATTATGTAACCAACAACGCTAGTTTTTTGTAAGAATGGTTGGAAAAAAACCTTCAATCTACAGTATTTTGATTACAGTATTTGTATCAACTTTTAAACTTTGGGAATAAAAATTGTATATAAAATTTGTGATGTTACGAGTGTTTGTTTATTCGTGAGTGGGCCGAGAGTATTTTAGGGGCAAAAGTTGGGAAATGTCGAGCTTGTGTGGAGGTTGTTTGTATTTGTGTAATTTGTGCTGCAATGATTAAATCTAATGTCATTACTAATGTCATGTTGGAAGTGAGGGTTTTTTATAATTGTTTATGGATGGCATATTTTTTAATAAATGTAATCATTATACGGTTATAACTGGATAGTGACAATTTGAATGCAGCAGCAAAGAAGGCTCCTACGATGTTGGTGTTTTGTCTGCATAACCACAAAAGCAATAACTTTAGGAATAAAAAGGTGATTGTAATTGTGACAGTGAAATTGTACAATCCTTACATTACTACCTACCAAAAGAAATCTTGACTTAAACCTAAATATAAGTGAAAATTTTGCAATAGTAATACAAAATATAACTTCTGATATCATAAGGTTACTGTGCCAGATAATTCAATTTCATTCGTTAATTAACAAACTGTTTCTATGATGAGCACTTGTTGATTCTGGCCAAAGTAAAAAAAATATTTTCCACCAGAGGGCGACACCCATCGAGTAGTGCCAAAACTTTTAGCGAACTACTCACAAAGGTTTCAGAGTACATACTATCACTCAATTTTACCGAGTATAACAAACTACGAATTTTACTTAACTCATTCGTTATTTCTGTTGTTAGTTTATGGCCAAAACCGCACGTCAAAAGACTGAATCGAACGTCCCATCAACATCAAAAGGTAAACTAGAGGCGACAGGGCAAGTTAACAACCCAACGAGTAATTTGTCGAATTAATCAATTAAATTAACTGATTTCGTTGTTTCTATTCCTAGTTATGGCAAAAACTACACGTCAAAATAAAATACCGAACGTACCACAAAAATTGTCAGGGAAATGTATCAAACCAAACAAACGACCGAGTGACGAATCGAAAAAAAAATCATTTAAATGTAAAGAGTGCAAATATTCAGGATCTTCTAGGAGTGAATTAAACAGACATACGAGGACTCACAGAAGAGAAAAACCGTTTATGTGCAACTTTTGTAGTTATTCATGTACGTACAACTGTACTCTCACGAGACACATAAGAACACACACGGGAGAAAAACCATTTAAATGTCACTTTTGTAGTTATTCATGTACGAGCAACAGTGATTTGACGAGGCACATCAGAAAACACACGGGAGAAAAACCGTTCAAATGTAACTTTTGTAGTTATTCATGTACGCAGAACAGTGATTTGACGGTGCACATTAGAACACATACAGGAGAAAAACCATTTAAATGTAACTTTTGTAGTTATTCATGTACGACCAACCGTGCTCTGACGGTTCACGTTAGAACACACACAGGAGAAAAACCATTTAAATGTAACTTTTGTAGTTATTCATGTACGACCAACCGTGCTCTGACGGTTCACGTTAGAATACACACAGGAGAAAAACCATTTAAATGTAACTTTTGTAGTTATTCATGTACGAGGAACAGTGATTTGAAGAAGCACATTAGAACACACACAGGAGAAAAACCATTTAAATGTAACTTTTGTAGTTATTCATGTACGACGAACGAGTATTTGACGGTGCATATTAGAACACACACAGGAGAAAAACCATTTAAATGTAACTTTTGTAGTTATTCATGTACGAGGAACAGTGATTTGAAAAAGCACATTAGAACACACACGGGAGAAAAACCATTTAAATGTATCTTTTGTAGTTATTCATGTACGCAGAACAGTAATCTGAGGGCCCACATTGCTGCACACACGGGAGAAAAACCGTTCAAATGTAACTTCTGTGATTATTCAAGTAAGACGAGCAGTTTGCTGACGGTCCACATTAGAACACACACAGGCGAAAAACCATTTAAATGTAACTTTTGTAGTTATTCATGTACGACGAACAGTGATTTGACTGTGCACATCAGAACACACACGGGAGAAAAACCATTCAAATGTAACTTTTGTGATTATTCAGCTGCAATAACCAAAACTCTAAAGCAGCACATGACGAAACACACTGGAGAAAAGATTTACAAATGTAGCAAATGCAGTTTTAAATGCAATAGTAGGAGTTCCTTAACGTATCACACGAAGCGTCATAATAACGAAAAAGTATTTGCATGTCAATTCTGCTCATACAGGTCAGTCACTAAACAGGAATTAAAGCTACATTTATTGAAACACACGGGTGAGAAACTGCACAAATGTCATTTTTGCAACCGCTCGTTCTCTAGCAAAATGAATTTACAAAATCATTTACTTATTCATTCGGGAGACAAACCGTATAAATGTCATTTATGTCCTTTCTCGACCGTACATGCAGCTAGTTTAAAACCCCACATTACGACACATACTGGTGAGAAACCATTCGAATGTTCTTTGTGCAATTACAAATCCAGGTCAAACCAATGTTTACGTCGTCACATAAGCACGAAACATTAATAAGTTACATTTGCAATATGTTCTTCCGAAAAACAATCTCCCTAACGATTTTGTTACATTTATTTCTCAATACTTTTTAAAAAAAAAGTATGTATATTAATCCTGATTGCATTCTATTTGTATTAGATCATGTAACCCACGACAAACATTTTTTGTCAGAATGGTTGAGAAACCTTACTAAGTGTATACCCAAATTCAGGTTTCCTTACATCATCTATTTAATATTATAAATTGTAAAGTTGTAATTTAGGTGAAGTGAATTAACTGAAGCATTCATTGGTGGTGTTTACATTGACCTAATTTTTGTAAGAGGATTGCTGCCGAAATTCTGTTGGAGTTATTGTTACATATACAAATGATATACCTTTGTTGTATACATTTTTACTCTCTCTTTCTTTCTATGTTTGGACTATTAAATACTTATGTTACTGTTCCTGAGACTTAATAAATCATCTTTATCTAACAAATCCCTTTACAATATCAAGAAATGAAAAGCCATTTGGATGATACTAAAACAACATTTATTGATACACACGGGTGAAAAACTAACTTTTGAAACCGCTCCTTCATCAGCAAAAAGATTAAATGTTATGTATGTCCTTCTTTATAGTTTTTAAAGCGTACAAATTTATTTGTAGAGTTTTAGAAATGAAATTGCTTTATCATTATAAGTTATTTGAATTTTAATTAATCTAGTTTAATTGTTTAAAAAAAAAAAAACCACAATCACTTCTCATTTTTTTTTGACAATATTGGTTTGGAATTGAGGTCTTTTATCTTTGTATCAGTTTTAAGTTATAGCCTGCTTTATTTTTCATATCATGTATAAAAAACTCATCGAAAGCATATAAACACCACAAAGTATCTTTCACCATGAAACTTATCAAGGCCATGAGCACTCTCTTAACAATCTTTATCACCACTATTGAACTTTGACTTCCTCATGATAACTTGACAGCTTAAAATTGCAAGTAATTGAAATCTGTAAAATAAAGTTGTACTGGCAGTGAACTGAGTCAGGAACAAAAAAATGTTATCCATTCCAAACACTTGGAAAAGACCAATAATCAACTGGCTGGAAAACAACCGAGGTTTAGTTGTACTACTTTTCTGCCTACCAGCAAGTTTCCTATTTGACCTCATACTAAGAACCAAAAATAAGATAAGCAGGGTACTAGCATCTACACCTCAACACCACAACCATAGAGTAGCAAATATACAAGCACAGGTAAAACAAAACAACCCTTATCAAATTAAAAAAAAATTAACATCTCACTTTTAAAGGTTAAATTATGGGCAAAACAAGACCCACAAAACCGCAAACCTCTTTGCACATCTCGCCCCAATTGGCAGAGTCTTTCCGTCACTTTCTTCCGAAAGGTAAATATGCAAGAGAAATGTCAAAATGCTGGAATTTACAAATATCATCACAGGATCACTGTCATCAAATACCAATTCCACTCTACAACATCCTCTCCCTAAATGAACAAAACCTTACAGTTTATGTGGAACCAATGGTAACTGTTGCTGAAATCACCAAATACCTCATTCCCAAAGGTTACACTTTAGCAGTAACTCTAGAAATTGCTGATGCAACTCTAGGTGGTCTTGCACTGGGCAGTGGAATGACCACTTATTCTCACAAGGTTGGACTCTACCACGAAACTATAAAGTCGTACGATATTGTTCTTGGAGATGGTTCATTAGTGACAGCAACAAGAGACAATGAACACTCAGACTTATATTACTCTCTACCTTGGTCGCATGGATCATTGGGATTTCTTACTGCTTTGGAGTTGCAAATTGTACCAATTAAACCGTATGTTCATTTGACTTATATACCAATCAAGGGACAGAAGAATTATTGTGATTTCATAAGAGATGAATGTGGGGCATTGGACAAGAACAAAAAGGTTTTAGTTGAAGTATGTTTACAATTAGCAAATATAAACAGGTATATGTTCTCGTCAATAGGTTCCTGATTTTTTAGAGGGCACAGTCTACTCGAAGGACGAAGCTGTTGTTATGCTTGGAAATTTCGCTGATAAACCAGCCAACAAAAATCAAGTAGGAACAATAACATTCACTATAGGCAGAAAACCCAGTATTATAAATTTATTCGTTGTTGGCTAGCCAGCATTAAGCTATATTTTTCTTCTTCGTGGTTAATCCGAGACAAAAAACTAAATCAAAGCCAAATAGGACTAAGCCAAAGTTAAACTAAACCAAAGTCAAACCTAAACACAAGCCAAACAAAACCAAGTCAAATTTAAACAAAACTAAATCAAAAAACATCAAACATAAAGCTACAGCAAACGACGTAACCCAGACACTGACAAAACCTCATAACCAGTCCAAAAATCACAAAACCTCTTTAAAATTTTATCCAACAAATCAGTAAAAACAACCCCCCCACAACAGCAGACGCAGACGGCCAAACCTTAGACATTCACGCAGAACGACGAAGCCCACAAACACATACGGGCGAAGGCTCAGTCAAAAAGAGACACTGACCTGGTTGCACATGGGAATGGCCTATAATAGCAAGCAGGCAAGACAGGACTGATCCAACCAAGCCAATCCAAGGTGCAGACAATTAGTCAAAAGAGCTTAATCTCACAAAGCTCGTTACCAACTTGCAAGTTCCAATCCCGCTGCAAAAGAGAAAACACTCAGCGACAAATGCCACAATAAAAGTAAGAGAATGGCAAATGAAACCTCCAAGCCAACCAAGGACTGGGCGCCCAAGAAATAAAGCAGATTTCTAAAAAGGAGAATCTAATTTAATTGCTTTTGGTTATTAGTATTAATAGGTTTGGTTTGTTCCCGTTTGTAATTTTACTGATTTTGAATTTGCAACTCGCTGGCGACGTTAAGCCTGTGCTATTGACAATTCAAGTACGTAGTGTTAAGTTGTTAACATTTCTATTTCTTCATTTAACCATTTTAGTTATTAATAAATTATTTTCGTTTAGATTAACAACATTTGCCATTGGTACAAACCCTGGTTTTACAAACATGCAGAAACCTTCTTGAAGACTGGAAAAGCAGAAGAGTATATCCCACTCAGAGATTATCTATTACGTCACAACAGGAGTATATTCTGGGTGGTTGAGAGTATGATACCATTTGGGAATCACTGGGTATTTAGGTATGGCAATCGATTTAAATCTTTTGGAATAACACAAGAAAACTCAGGGTGAAATGTCTTGGTCAACAATTTGTCAAGTATCACTTTAATAATTTAAAGTAAATAATTAATGGGTATGATATAAATTATTAGTTGTGATATATCATTGTACCTGATGAAGGCTATGATAGAGGCGAAACATGTTGTATTAATTTTTTTTTCTTTTTAATTCTTAGTTTTTATGGTTTAAAATATTATATTATGCCCATTTTAGGCATTCATGCGTTTCGCAAATGACACTTGCAGGTATCTATTCGGTTGGTTGCTTCCACCAAAACCAGCTTTTCTTAAATATACAACTACACCTGGGATTCGTGCAATGACTTTCACCAAACAAGTATTTCAAGACATTGTGCTCCCAATAAACCAACTAGAAGATCAAATCAACATCACTGAGAAGTTATTTGATATGTATCCAATACTTATATATCCATGCAGGATATATGACCATGGGAAAGAAAAGTAAGCGAACACTTAAGTCTGCATCTTACAGTTTTCTGTAATGCAACTCCATTATTTAGAGGACAATTAAGAAAGCCACGTGCAGCCCAAATGGTTCCAGGAGCCTCGTATGGAATGTTTAATGACTTAGGTGTCTATGGGGTTCCAGGTCCAGTTAAGAAGAAACAAAGATTTGATGCTGTAGCAGCAATGCGAGCTATGGAAAA
>JAQGAS010001677.1:0-16463 GCA_034686365.1 Pachymerium ferrugineum
TCGTTAATACGAATTTTCATTTCTTATCCTTTTCGTTATATCGAGGTGGACGACGCTAATTGGGAAATGGTCTTTCGCTGACCCGCTGTTTTCTGAAATTGAACGGCCCCAAAAAATGCTTAACAACACTTTGTAAATTGACGAGCAAAATCACGTGACCCGCGCGCGTCCTCTCTTCACTACCCACATCACGGTGTGATTATGCATCTCATTACTTAAAAAGTGGCACACTAAGCGCTACTCTAACGCACTTGTTGAGAAATTATGTGTCCAATCATGGCCCGCTTGAACCAACGTGTTCAAAAGTTGCATTAAAGCTGTCAATATTTACCATGATTGAATAGTACGATAAAATATATAAACAACATGGGATAAAATCTAAAATGATTGGAGCACGTTTTGTTGAATGTTACAGTATATTATTGTTAATTATTATTCTGTATCCCTGGCGATTTATATTGTTGTATTTATTAAAAGGCCTTACATGTAGTTACATGTGTTGTAGGTAAATGTAGATAAAGTTACACTGCTAAACATTTAAATTTAATAGCATTATTTCTCTAAAGGTTAACTACACCATGGACGTTAGGGAAAATTACTTTTACCTGAGAGCCAAGAAATCAACTACAGGTAAGAGTATCAATGTCTGTCGCAACATCTCATACACAATGATTTGGATTGTGTGTGTTTGTGTGAGCCCATTTACTCTTAACATTGAGAAAAGTTTACGAATAGTAAATATTCCAGAAACTATGTCCAAAGTTAGTTCCACTTGGTTTGTATTTTGTGATAGAATGTGAGTGAGAGTTAAACCTAAATAACAACGGCCACACAACTAAAAAAAAAAAAAAAAAAAAAAAAAATCAAAAAATGGCCTAAGCAATAGAAATGTAGTCTACACAGATGTGAAACAAAAACGGTTTAAAATTTATTTGCAGAATTTAAATTTTCACTCCAATTCTAGTGATTACGATTAGCTGTTTTTGTGCGCGTATTACAAGTAATGAGACCAACCAATCCAAATCGTTGTCCAGAGATGTTGGGATAAACTTACAAGTGTCTACAATTTCAATTGTCTTTGATTTGCAGTTGAACCACTCCAGGCTTTAACAGAAGGCTGGAATTTAAAAATTTGCGATGTGAGGTCTTTGGCAGAAACTGAAAAAGATGGAGAATCAGAAGAATCAGCTCATGATACCAATGATTCAACTGAACCTCCACATGAATCAGAAAATACAGATGGAATAACCTCTACAGAAATCATTGAATTAAGCAGTGATGAGAGCATTGAAACAGATGAGAAAGACCAGGATATAACAGAAGAACCAGCTCATGATATCAATGATTCAACTGAACCTCCACATGAATCAGAAAATACAGATGGAATAACCTCTACAGAAATCATTGAATTAAGCAGTGATGAGAGCATTGAAACAGATGAGAAAGACCAGGATATAACAGAAGAACCAGCTCATGATACCAATGATTTAACTGAACCTCCACATGAATCAGAAAATACAGATGGAATAACCTCTAAAAAAAAGATTCATAACAGTAAAGAATGCAGTTTATGTAAAAGGAGATTTAAAAACCAAAGAGGGCTTCAATTACATATCGAATGGGCGCACGCCGGCCGAACAAAAACTAATAAAATTCAGCGCCGAAGAAAAAATAAAAAAATTAGCAACAGTCCCAAAAATTTGAATGAATTGCAAAGAGAAGTAAAAACAAATATTCATACACGCATTCATAGTGAAACTGATAAGAATGAAGATCAAGAACAAATTGATGAGATAAAAAAATGTCCCAAATGTTTACAAAAATTTAAAAATGAGAAGGAACAAATAATACATCGACTTTTCAGTCACATTGCCCCGAATACAATTAGACCGAATGGAAATTACATGTGTCCATTATGCAAGAAAAAATTGCATAACATTATCGGTATGAAACACCACTTAAAACGAATGCATTTTAGTAGAGAAGCCTTAGAAGCCTTAGATAACAAAATTGGCAAGTTTCCTGCTGCTACAAAATCAGTAACTCCATCCAGATATCCAGAAACACTTACAAAACTTCTCCTCGAAGCAAAACGCACCTGCAACAACTATCACTGCCCTTTTTGCCAAAGGAGCCAAAATTGCAAAAAAAATATGGTGATACACTTAATGAAGGTGCACAAAAATTATATTATGTCTAATAGTGCATCCAGAGTATCTACTGGTATTATCTAATATTATAATCTAATATTATAAACAAAAAAAATTAGAATTACTTGAGGTTGTAGGAGACTTTTCTACAGTTGTCTTAGTATAAAGTGCATAATATTTTGAGTAAAAAAAAATTTAAATTCGTAATTGTTCTACATATTTAAAATAAACGTTAATTTTTTTAAAATTTAATCATTATTATTTTATAAATCAAAACTGTAACCCACATTTCTGCACAAACAATACAGAACCTTAACTTCACATCAGAAAAAATTCATCTGGCACAAATCCAACTGGTTCAATTTTTGGCACATTCAAAGGTAAGTTGTGGGTTTAATCAACTTGATTTCCTCCCATTTTCTCTCAGTTAATTAACTTCCTTTCAACAAACTCCTCGTAAAAAAATTTGCAAATAATTGACTAAGTCGGGTTACAGATTTACACCCAAATATTAAAAAAACTATATCCAATTAAAACTTATTCATTATACAATTCTTATTAGGTATCCATAAACATAAAAAATAAAATCGTGCATTTTAAACCATTTTTCTCGGTGTAATTTTTGTAAATTTTCACATTTCAGTTTTCTATGGATTACCGTAATTTTGGCAAAGTAAAAACTCATGGCATCACAAGAAAACATGACACAACGAAGAAATAAATCTTTTTTTTTTTTTTATTAATAAAATATTTGACCCACTCAATGACTAATATAATACCTAATTTTAATCAATAAATTTATTTCAACTATACAATTACTATCAATTGAAATAGAAAAATCTATTCTACATCTTAACGTTTAAAATGAAATATTAAATGGGGGAAAAAAATCAAATTGCTTATAAAAAGCAAAATGTATTTTTCTCTGATTCAACTACATTAGAAAATATAATAAGAATATACAAAACTATCCGTAACATGATATTACATTTTTAAATACAGCAATTACAATCTTTTTTTTTAAATTGAGGTTTTAAACTCCGGCCTGCATAACCTGACCATAAAATTTGTTAATTGTAATTGGTGTATTGAAAAAATATTGATGTTTAAAAACATTCGAAATCAATTTCACATTTAAACATTTACTTACTACAATTAATAAATGAAAAGCAATAATTTTCAATTACAATCTTTTTGCTTAAATCGATAATGATGACATGTGTCTATTAAGAGCATAACTTGCATGTTCCATTTTCCTTTCAAGAATTTTTCTAATTTCTTGCCCAACAACTTCCATATTGCTCTGCTACCTCAATACTTTGTTTCAAATCTTTCAGTTCCTTATTTGTTATTTTAACACTGAACGTAGAAACACCCGCATAAACTACAAACGCAGCTACAGACGCTCCCCAGTAATTGGACCGACCGCGAAAGCTGCTACAGCGGCGACTCCATCAATGCACCTTTCTTTTTTAATTTCAACAATTTCAACTCTCTGTAAGATCCACCATTTTAACCTGAACTTTATCTAAAAGTAAACGAAAAGTCAATAATAAAACTAATTACAATCATTTGTTGTACTTACAAAGATTATTGACTGATTCAATATAATGGACATACATAACATCAAGTATACTCCAAATACTCTCGGCAATTCTCGCTTTCGATTCTTCGTTTGTAGTACTACTAAAGTGACTTATCAGCCGAGAAAGTTCAGCTGCTAGTTCCTCCAATTTTTCAATCGATTTTCTAACTTGGTCAAGTATTGGCAGCGATTCCTTGTGAATGTTTTTTGCTTTCGAAATGGTTTTAAAAGTGGAATATACTGTTATGGCTAAAAAAAAGAGTCAGAGCAGTACGGAATAAAGCAGTTGCTTTCAGCACGAAGGAACTCAGCTTTACTCTGATATTAAAAAGCCGTGTCACAAGGCTGCCTATTATTTCTTTTTTGCTAATTTTGGGTAAAGCATCAATCATTTTCAAGCATTGTTCTCTTTTATCTTCTGCAGTTATATTTTTAATTACGTCTTTAATATTACTATCCGAGTTGTCGTTGTTGTTATTGTTGAGTGTATCGATAGCTTCGGTGATTTTCTCAGTTGCTCGTTTATATTTTTCCCCGATTTCGGCTCCTATCTCTATGACATCATAACCTGCTAGGACCGTGTCACTCAATAACTTAAGTTTGGAATCGTCGTCCAATTCTTTGCTCTGTAAAGTTATTAAATTATATATTTTCATTTATTTGCAAGACATTCAAGCAAAAGAATAAGAAAGAATAAAACTGATAAATTTCTAAGGGTCATTTTAGACAAAGCCATCATTCTAGTTGAACCCATTTCCTAACAAAGAAACCAAACAGATAAAAGCCAACCCAATTTTGACCTTGTAGTCTAAAAATAATGAATGTCACCATTTCAAAAACTAAATTCAAACTAGTTATAAAAATTAGGTCATTTGAAAAAGAATATATATGCTACTTATACTAATTTATAGTTTTTATTCAAGACAAAAACAAAGAAAAGCAGTGAAACTTAATTCAACAAAAAATTATTTTAAAATTATTCTAAGAATAAAGAATAGCTACTGTTAGTGAGTACAAATATTAAAATCTTACTATTTTTTCAAGATCCTCTTTTAAACCCATTTTGCTTTCTCCTTTGATAAAGAACTACACTTGTTGTCAGTTGTTGTCGTAGAATGTACCAACAAGCTCTTAACCAGGAATGGATAGTGTCAATTTTCAAAAGGGGAGTTGTAAAAAGAGTAGTGAACCAGCACTCCCCCTAATGGAAATTGTCTCAACCAAGTCAAGTGAGATGGTCTTGACCAAGAAGTGCGGCCTGCAAAAATGGGCCAAATTGCTGCATTTTTATTGTTAAAAAATTAAATTGCTATACCACAAAAAAGCCAATTACTGCATTTTTACTGCAGAAATGGACAACATTACTTCACTCTATATACATTCTTGAATGGGGTAAGAGGTACTTGTGTTAGTTTTCGAGAGATTCAACATTGGTATAATTCTGCATTTTAGATAGCTAAATCGGTTAAGTTATTACCTTAGTTAATCAAAAATATACTGCTCTGCTTAGTTTTAACTTTACATCCATGAATCTTGCATGATTATAATTGATCCAATAACCAATCCTCAACTTGATCGATAATTTTCTTAACAAGTGCCAATTTATTTTCGTAATACAATAACTCTTCCGAAACTGGATCCAATTTTCGCGTATTTTCTGTCTTACAATATAATTCCCCAGACAACAACCCCCAAGTCCTAACCATGTAGCTATGCACACTGTCCCGGTTATTGGATTGCTAAGGCTAGCCATGGTTGCATAGAACTTAGTGCTGCTACAATTATAAATAAAAATATTTTTCTTTTTGACTAAAATAAAACATTAGAACTGTCAACAAGTAATGCAGTAAAGTCAACCAAATTTTTTTTTAGGTCCCGGCGCTGTTCGCGTATTGGTTCAATCTGCATGTCGAATCTGCACATGCTCATCAAATTGAGAATTTGGTGCAAAATATTTCCGTTTTTGAGAGCGACTTTGTTGCGGTAACAAATACACACATAATTTGATGAAATCACCTGGTTTGAGCTGGCCTTGGACAAGTTGTAGAAATGAGGGGAGAAGGAAACCCAAGAGGAGAAATGATCTTGACACTGTCATGTGCAAGGGTCAACCTGACGGGAAAGGGTGGCGGAGTCACATTTTCAACATGGTAAGAAAAATAAATAATTTTTAAATGAAATCTATTCATGTTTGTGTGATAGTGTCACGAAAGTTATCCAACTTATAAATCTACTTGTTGAATTGTATAAATGACCAAAATAAGTTGTGTTGTTTGCGTAAAATATGTTTTCTACTTTTATGCCTGACTAATAAAATACATGGTCATCAACCTTATTTTTCCTCACTAATTTATCTTTCGAATTTCCGTAAACGACACTTTTTGGCCTTTCATTATCACAAAAGACCCTGATACTCGCAGAAGTAACATTTGTAATCATCTAAAAAAAATTTCCTTGTCTAGAATAAATTAATGTACTGCGTTACATGATGGGATAACAAATAAAACACGCAACTGGTTATTGATACATATTCATTTTATCATTACTTATCGCCAACGCGTGTGAAATTTCACCCATGCCCCCTCCGCTGAACCCGAATGTTTCGTTGTTTGTGAGTGACGCTCCATTACACAAGTATTAAATCAACAGCAGCATTCACTACTCAACAAAAAAAGTTAGTAACTGGAACTTCCTTGTGAGTGGAGACGTGGCAAGTAAGTTCATAGCACATTACACCCTTTTAATCCCATAGTTGATTTTAATATTTGATCTTTAATAACATTTTAGCATTTACTGACGTTTTTTCACGATGAGAGTAAATTATTAAGTTGTAAGAGGGGTGGTCAATAGTCTCTGGTACGGAGCCCTATAAGGGCCATTTTCTGTTAACTCGCGCGTTAATACGTGCACTTTAATACGTGTGCACGTGGTAATAATTAACCGTTGATCCGAGGTCACAGGCTGTTTTGAATTTAAATAGACATTTATTGTCAGTATTTACAGCTATATTTAGATTAGGTAATAGGTAAGGTCGAAAACCTGTGTTCATTTTGCCCATAGGCGACCTTTTTTTGTAAGTTTTATTTGTGGGTGTTTTTATAAGGTTTTTGCCCCTCTTGTACACAGTGGATGCATTTAAACCAGTCCAGTCAGGTTAAGTGATCAGGACAGTAGTGGTATTTTTTGACAAATGTACGAGGCAATAAACATCGTCAACCTAATCACATTGTTATTGAAGGATTGGTCACCAGCCAAATTCTGTGAGGGGAGGGCTTGACATAACTATTAGAATTCCTATTTTCAATCAATAATTGGTAAACCTCCCACAGTTTTGATTACGTTACGTCTGGAAAAAAATAAAACATTGAACAAAAAAATGTCTTGATTGATATATGTGGAAACAATACTCAGCAAAATTGATACTAATCTCAGATTTTTAACATACGAATTATAAACAGCTAGTATCTTATAAAAACATGGATCATTTTTTGATGATTTTTGTAGTTTGAATTTCATCACATCATTTTGTAATGATCAGTGTATCAATAGAAGATTAAATTTGACTAGTGCTTAATAATAACAAAATCAATTAATCCTAACGTAATCAGACAATGGACACAACAATTGATCACATTGGTTGGTTTAAATCACGTGATAAAATGTTTTCGTTTTAAACTAAATTACGGTTCAAAATTCACAAATTACATAATTATTTTAAACCAAACTTGTCTCAGGGGTTGACTGTCCATTTTACGTTGAGTCATACATTTTCTCCAATTCGAACCAACGCATTCAAATCAAAATTACATTAAAAATTGTCAATATATACGGCCATGATTGAATATTACGATATTACGATAAAATATATAAACAACATGGGATAAAATCTTAAATTATTGGAGCACATTTTGTTGAATGTTAAAGTATATTATTGTTGAATATTATTCTGTATCCCTGGCGATGTATATTGTTATGTATATGTTATTTATTAAAAGGAACACATATAGTTACTTGTGTTGTAGGTAAATGTAGATAAAGTTACTCTGCTAAAAATTTAAATTGAATAGCATTATTTCTCTAAAGGTAACTACATCATGGACGTTAAGGAAAATTACTTTTACCTGAGAGCCAAGAAATCAACTACAGGTTAGAGTATCAATGTCTGTCGCAACATTTCATAGATAATGATTTGGATTGTGTGTGTTTGTGTGAGTCTATTTACTCTTAACATTGAGAAAAGTTTACGAATAGTAAATATTCCAGAAACTATGTCCAAAGTTAGTTCCACTTGGTTTGTATTTTGTGATAGAATGTGAGTGAGAGTTAAACCTAAATAACAACGGCCACACAACCAAAAATAAAAAAAATATCAAAAAATGGCCTAAGCAATAGAAATGTAGTCTACACAGATGTGAAACAAAAACGGTTTAAAATTTATTTGAAGAATTTAAATTTTCACTCCAATTCGGGGGATTACGAATAGCCGTTTTTGTGCGCGTATTACAAGATGTCAGTAATGAGACCAACCAATCCAAATCGTTTTCAAGAGATGTTGGGATAAACTTACAAATGTCTACAATTTCAATTGTCTTTGATTGCAGCTGAACCACTCAACACAGCAGAGAGTGCGTATAATATTCAAATTGTGGATATTAAGAGCATAGCTCAAGAAGAGTGGCAATGCCAACCAAATGAAAAGGAAAGTAATGAAACTACAAGATTGACGGACAAGATTGACCGCTCTGACAGCAATGAGAAAGAATCAGAAAAGACACAAACCACCCAAAAAAGTAGTGATGAAATAACCACGAAGAAGGAACCACTTGTAACTATGCGGAGAGTTCGGCGAAAGGAATGTAAAAAATGCAACAAAACCTTTTTTACCCAAAGAGTATTAAAAGTACATCCTAAAAAGATGTGTAACAGTGTTACCTTTGAAAAAAAAGAATCTCAGGACATTGACAAAAATGCATGCAGTTTGTGTAAAAGAAGAAAAGCAGAAACAAATAGTAAAACTTATGACAAGAATGAAGATGAAGCTACAAGATCATATTCAAGATCTATTAAAAAATGCCCAGAAGCCTTTCTAAATCTTCTCTTTAAGCAAGCAAAAGTGAATATTAATAACTACAAGTGTCCGTTTTGTAAAAAAACAGAAAATTGTGAAAAAAATATGCTGACACACTTCATGAAGTTTCACAGTAAATTTTAATATACTAGTCTAATAACGCGTTCAGAGTATCATAAAAATCTAATCTAATATTACAAATTTTGTCAGTGTAATTTTTGTAAATTTTCACACTTCAGTGTTTTCTAATTCGCAATTTTGGCAAAATAAAAACTCATGGTGTGACATAAAAAAGAATGACGCAACAAAAACGCCTGATGGGCAAATACAGCAAGAGTACTAAGTTTGCTACAATTTTTATTATATTTAGGTAAAAATTTCGGTGGCTCTGAACGAACATTTATGAAATGCTTAAACCGATAATGATGACATTTGTTTATTAAGATTATAATCTGTATGTTCCATTTGCCATTTATAAACATTTTCAAGTGTTTGCCTAATAACTTTCAATCTCTTTTCATAGTTCTCTTACTTCCATACTTTTTTTCAAATCTCTTAGTACCTCATCTGATAAATTAAGATTATAAACAGAAAAACCGACATAAATTGCACCCGTAAGTAGGGACACTCCTGCAGTGAATGGAGCTGCCACGACACCTGCCGCAACTGCGAATGGAATTGATGCGACTGTAAACAGAATGGATTAAGAAAAGTGGATACGTTAGTTTTCAACAGATCCAGCAGTGGTATAATTCTGCCTTTTAGATAGCTAAATCGGTCAAGTTATTACATTAGTTAGTCAAAAGTATATTGCTCTGCTTAGTTTCAACTTAGTTTATTGAGGATGCATTTTTGAATACAACAATTACAACTTTTCTAAATCCTTAGTGTAGCCATGAATCTTACATGATTATAATTGACTTGTTGCCCAATCCAATATTGCTGCTATTTTACTGCAAAAAGGCCGAATTCATTTTTACTCCATGTTTTTCTATGTTGAGATTTTCAGATTTTGAAAAAAAGGACCGGGATTTTTGCTTTAAGCCAAAAAAAGAAGCTAATTACGCCACTGCTTATTCGTAAGAATGAAACGCCCAGCTTAGAGAGATAGCCGAAGCCATTCTTGTTGACCCAGTTTCTTAACAAGGTGTTGTCAAAGAAATCCAAGACAAAACTAAAATACATAACCTATGTCTCAATCACAGTTCACAAGTATGGAGGAAATGCGACAAAATCTGGACATAACCAATCAAGTTATTGTGAAAATCTTACATCAATAATCCAAATTCAATTATCGGTCTCAAATATAAGGAGCAAATAAATGATTACATTTACCTACAAATATGTACGTCATACTAACCTGTACAGGTCGGTTAAATCACACTTACAATCTACTTATATAAAACTATTAATGTAAACTACGCCAATTTACATTCAAGACAAAGAAAGCATGAAACTTTAACGCAACAAAAATACTCTTATCATTTGAAAATTATTCAGAGAGTAAACAAATGCTACCACTAATAGCGTTTATAACACTTACTGTTGCTAAAAAATCCTCTATTAAACCCATCTTGCTTTCTTAAGATAACACTAGCTGTCGTATTGAAGGTACTTCTTGCCCTTTACCATGAAATTGATGGTGTCAATTTTCAATAGGGGAGTTTAACGTGAAGTGACTTACACCTCCCCCTATTGGAAATTATCACACCACTGACTCTTGTTATTTTCATTAGTTATAATAAGAGAAATGGGGTAAAGAAAATTCTTGATAACATTAAAACATTCCGAGAGAAAGTTTCTCTTTGCTTTTTTTTAGTAAAACAGTACTGACTAAATATAAATCTCATGTCATTTCATAAATATTCAGTTGTCTTAATTTGTTAAATCAGTGAATCAAGTTTGACGGATAAATAAAAATTTATAAAAACTTTTCCAACCTTGTTTATCGATGCGTACGACCTTAATTTAAATTAAGGCTGCCTTTTAGGCCACGCGACCGTTTGCCGGGAGGAGGGATGTGACATCAAACGGACTGGAAATGAAAACAAGATATTAGTAAACAGAAATTATCAGGAAACCTGTACAAAAATTACAAAATATTAGCTAAGTTTGTCAGTTTAGCTATTGGCCAACTGCAAAGGGAACAATTAAGTAAAAAACAGACCAGTAATGTTAGTTATTTCAAGTCATAATTCTGGTTATTCGCTTTTACCTTAAAACAGTTGATGCAAACGGAATCCGTTGGTCGCCATAATGAACAGGATCCGCCTGTTAAAAAACCGTTAATTCCCAAAATAAAATAAAAAATTATTGTAAGCAACCAAACCTACTAGAATTCACGCAATTAGAAACTGGGAGAAGCTGGGAGAATAGATATTTCGTTTTGTTGGTCCGTCATGTCGCTGTCGCTTTAAATCTCGGCCCAAGATGAACACGATCCGCCTGTTAAAACATCGTTAACGTTTATTTCCAAAACAAAAAATTGTATGTATTTATATAACCAACCAAAACGATTAGCAAATCGTCCTAGACAATCTTGGAGATTATTCAGCATGTTTCTTATCTGAATTCATCTGCTTTTAACACATAAACATGATTTGACGGCGCCGTCATTCCCGCCGCTACACCGAAACACAATTTTGTCAAACTCATGTCTAAATGAAAGGCGCTCTACCATTGGCTGATTTCGAATTACGTAACAATTCACGCAGATAATATGGCGCTCAAACATTACTAGTCCTACATAAGCTTAGGCACGTTTTTATACATCAATAGTTCGTCCTTTGAGGAAATAAAGGAGTTGTTTAATATTCAAGGTACGTACGTAATTACCAATGGGCGAAGAATTATTATTTAGACTAATTTTTCTCTTAATTAAAATGTCCTAGTGTCAACTTTCCCCAAATAAACTTGAAAATCGTAATAAAAAATATTCTGATATTTTAATTTTTCATAAACTATGCGATGTAAGACATGGTACATTTATATCTATAACTAATTTGTATCAAAATTAACAAACTATTAATAACAAATTAAATATATTAAGTTTTCGTTTCTTCAATAATAGGTTTAAAAAATAGAGTTAATACTGTACCTGAAAATAAAATTCATACTTTAATAAAAAAAGATCTTAGAAAATATTTAAAAAAATACTTATAAAAGAAAAAGAAGCAATGATTCCAAACATTCCATTCCATCCAACTATTGGTGACAAAAATTGCGTCAAAATGGCAGCAACAGGTGCACTAATTAACTATAAACATATAAAAATAATAAGCTTATAAAATTTTAAAAATGTGCATTGAATAATCACTGTATTTGAGAAGACGAATCCATAATTAATAGCTGCATGCTTCATTCCAAATGTATTAGTTGTGCAAGTTGGCATTAGGGCGAAATTACCAGACACAAAACAATAACTTGCCCAAATCCATATTGTGAACATAACTTTACCTCCATAAGGTGTTAAACCCAAGGTTGCAGTTATTACACCTGTCCCAACAGTCAGAATCAACATGCAAACCTAAAAAAATACCCCAACTCAAAAATTACAGTTTCACAGAAATCATTTTCTTACTTTATAATTAGTTTTATCCAAAATCCAACCCCACACAATTCTTCCAAGTGAATTAAAAACTGCACCTACTGCACCCACAATAGCCATGTACTTATCATCTTGAATAAACGTCTGTCCATAAGCCTAGAATCAACATTTAAATTAATTCAAACTAAAAACCTTCAAAAATTTATAATCACCTTATACATGGAAGGAATGTAGACTATCACAGGCTGATTGAAGCAGAATGTCAACCATAAAATATAAAATTGTCTACATTTCAGCATTTCTCTTGGAGTGTAATTTTTCTTCTCAACTTTTTTATCTACACTGCTGTTATTATTTACAACCTGGTCATCAATTTTCTCTCCTTCTTTAGTTTTTTCACCAGTTTCCTGAAAAAAATTTTTATACATTACATTTTTTAAATTCCAACTCGAGATTAAATCGCGATTTAATCGCGAATTAGTTAAATTTGCATCGTAATAATTTAACCACCTTTACAAATTACGACATATTCTAGGAATTCAGTGACAATTTGAACCATAAATCACATGTTTAAACTCAACTAATCAGCTGTTCGTTTACAAAAATCTTCGGTTTAAACGGAAGACGTAAAAAATTTTAAGGGAAAATAACCTGGAGTTTCGTCCACTTAAATATAAATACAAGTGTTTACATTTAAGTGGAGAAACTCCAGGTTATTTTCCCTACAATTTAACTACAGTTGGTGTAACCCAGGCTTCGTAAAAAAAAAAAAATAACCTTATCATCTGGCACATATGCAAAATTGTCATTAACACCCGATGCTAATTCAATTCCATTTTCCTCCTGATTTTTAACAGGTGGCTGTATAAAATAAAAACTACATAAATTTTTACAACAACAAAAAACTAAAAAAATACCTAACCAAGTCTGGAGTTTTTAAAACAGCACAAGAAAAGAATTGAATAGTTGAATAAATCCCTGCAAGTAATAAAAACGCCTTAGGAACTCTCTCCAAAAGTGTCTCATCAGTGAAGAACCTATTAATTAATAATAAAAATAATAATTACACAACACATAAAAGCAATGCAGAGAAGCTTACTTACCCCTGCTTATTAACCTTACTATTATCAGGATTAAGATAAAATGTTTGCACCTGGGTGAAAATAAAGGAACCTAATCCAAATCCAGCTACAATTATCCCATTGACCAATCCTTTATGCTCAGGAAACCACTAACAAAACATTCCATTAGAATAAAAATAACATTTTCTACTATTACTTACTTTCATAGCAGTAGCCATTGGAGAAACATATGCAATACTAATCCCAAGGCCAAACATCAATCCGTAAGTTACAACTACTAATGGCAAGGAACAATTAACCGTGAAAAATGTTATTGCAACACCTAAGCTGTTAAAAAAAAATAATTTAAATAAAATTGAATAATGAAATTCAAATTTCTTACCTCGCAATCGTTGAACCAATGTAAGTAGTTACTCTAGGTCCAAATTTCCCATCTAAAAACCCGCCAACAGTCATCAATAATCCTTGACCAAATTTGACCATGGTAAAAATCCAAATTGAATCATTATTTGTTACTTCAGACTCCCTTACAACTCGTAGATAAGAAATTATATAAGTTGCCATATTTCCTTTAAAAATAAAAAAAAATTTTAAAATTTTTTATTTCAATAAATATTAAAATAGTTACCAGCTGTGTATCCACTTCCTAGTGTTATATGTAAGAGAAAACCACCAACTAAAACTGCTATTCCTCTCCATGGTGGTGCCATGTTTCAATGTGGAAAGATTAAATTTTGTTATTTTGATATGACACGTGATTATAATCTTTTTTTTCTTAATTGCTATTTTGTGAGAAGAAAGTATTTTCAATCTTCTCCAACGTGATTTTTAGTAGGTAATCAACGCATTGTGTAACAGCCTTCAGTGCATGAATGAAGGCAAAAACTAACTCAGGAAGTTTCAGAGAAAAAAAAAATTCAAAATATTCCAGAGAAAGAATGAAAATGTAAGCAGGTGTATAATTTTGTTTGCAGAAAATTGATGATTATAATAAATTTAAATTGTAGTGCGGTGGTTTAGAAAATTACTTCTAATTTTTTTTTTTTTTTCATTTCAATAATCTCATGAGGTATTTTATAAATTCTTCTCATTATTTAAAAATATCATTTTTTTAGAATATCCACAGGGTTAGGACCCTTCAGTGACCTTGATTGCATTGCGGATTATGACATCGTTATCTCATTTTATTACGTCATGAAATATTTAATTTCATTTAAATTCTTCAGAGTTTGTCATTATATCCTAAAATGGAAAAACAGTTACTTAAAGTGTGACTTAAAAAACTTATTTTTAATACACAATAATAGTTAAATACACAAACCTTTATCTTCTTGTCACCAGATGGAGTAACGGTCTGATTTGAGGTTTTATGACGTCATTTTAACGAATTGCAGCAGTTCAAAATACATATTAGAAAATACAAAAAACTGTAATAAAAAAATCAATTAAAATACAATAAATTCACCGTTAAACTATACCGTTCAAAATGGATGAAATATATTTCTTGTAAATGCGAAATTACTAAACAAAACATACGGAAACAGGTGAACCAGGAACGAACGGCGTGCGCTGAAATGAACTGGATGAAATCGCTGGTTAAAATTGAAAAAAAAAGCGTGATCTATACCTTGTTAGGTATTTATCTTGTTACAAATAAGATCTTTAAGTTTTAAAACTCTTATCAAAACTGCATAAACAAACTTTCCTTTGCAGGCAGTCACTCCTAAAAACAAAAGAACAATATGAATTCCGCAATAAGATGGGAGTAAGTTGATGACTTAAAAAACTATTTCTACATAAAAATTTTTAATTTTTATTCACAAACAATTTCTAGTACACACAGAGATGTTAAAAAAAAAGTCAAAAGAAGAAAAAAAGTTTGCTCCGCTAATCAACTTGTAATTGGAGACACGTTTCTCCATCCTTGCAGTGTAAGTCAATAAAACCAACTACAAAATCGCAATTAATAAATTTGAACTCTCATCTTTCAATAGAAACACTGTACAACTTGGATGTTACACGTCAAACGGACAGAAAACCAAAACGAAGCAAACGTCGAAGGCCGCTCTAGAGGTGGTCGAGTATCATTCACCATCATTAAAAACATAGAAAAGAAAGAACGATTAATTGTCTACTACAAAAACCGTAAAAGATTTTCAGTGAAATCGGAAATGTGTATTGAAAAAATAAGTAAGAGAGAGAGAGAAATTCAAAATTCATAGTTATAATTTAAAATTTTTACTTTAGCTAAACGTATGAAAAAATGCCGGCTGACATCAATGAAAACAGAAAACTTCATAGAAAATGCAAAACCTCATACAAAAATCACAAACTCTTCGAATGTCAATAACCAAATATGCAAAACACCAGATACTGTCAACCATCCAGTGCTATCCGTACAAAAAACGAATGAAGTGGGCAACAGTCATATCTTAATGCAGGACAAGTTAGAAACCCCCAACTGTCTCCTAGAAAAACCAATATCAAACATTGAAATAACTGCCACTTCATACAGGATTCTTCGCTCTGGCCCAAAAAAGATTAACACGGTCAAAAGAAAAGCAAAGAGAACACCAGTAGCTGATAAAACTGCAATAACTGCTCATTCCCTAACTGAAACTCCATTAAATCAAACATCACCATCAGTACAAAATACGAATGAAGTGAGCAACAATCAAATATTAATGAAGGAGAAGTTACAGACCAACTGTGATATAAATAATGCTAAAACTAAAACTCAACTTACAAATTTAGCACACCCTGAGTCACCTATTGAATGTGATTTTATTAATGAAAAAGAGCCATCAACTGTTGAACAACCAAAGACGTGCCTCAAAGAGCCTAACACTAACGTAAATACTACGGAAATCCCAAGTATTAGGTATAAACAAGCTGATTCCACAACATCAATAATTAACTGCAGTGATGTGGAAATACCAACAAATTCTAAGTCAAATATTACAGTGAAATGGTGCAATACAACTGGGAAAAGCGTGTCTGCAACTTCTACTAAAGCAGTTGCCGTAATTGC